>CAUYQV010177918.1:0-10755 GCA_963574575.1 Galagoides demidoff
GTACCAGAATGTTTATTGCAGCCCAATTCATAATTGCTAAGTCATGGAAGAAGCCCAAGTGCCCACTGACCCACGAATGGATTAATAAATTGTGGTACATGTACACCATGGAATACTATGCAGCCTTAAAGAAAGATGGAGACTTTACCTCTTACATGTTTACATGGATGGAGCTGGAACATATTCTTCTTAGCAAAGTATCTCAAGAATGGAAGAAAAAGTATCCAATGTACTCAGCCCTACTATAAAGCCAATTTATAGCTTTCTTATGAAAGCTATAACCCAATTATAGCCCAAGAAGAAGGGGAAAGGGAAGAGGAGAGGAAGGGTGGAGGGAGGGTAATTGGTGGGACCACACCTATGGTGCATCTTACAAGGGTGCATGTAAAATTTACTAGGGGTAGAATACAAATGTCTTAACACAATAACTAAGAAAATGCCATGAAGGCTATGTTAACCAGTTTGATGAAAATATTTCAAATTATATATAAAACCAGCACATTGTACCCAATGATTGCATCAATGTACACAGCTATGATTTAATTAAAAAAAAAAAAAAAGAATTAGAGTTGGGCATGATGGCTCAGGTCTATAATCCCAGAACTCTGGAAGCTGAAGCAGATAGATCACCTGAGCTCAGGAGTTCAAGACCAGCCAGAGCAAAAGTGAGACTCCATCTCTAAAAATAGCCAGGCATTGTGGTGGGTGCCTGGAATCCCAGCTACTTGGGAGACTGAGGTAAGAAAATCATTTGAGAGTCTGAGGTTGCTGTGAGCTATGACGCCACAACACTCTACCAGGGGCAACAAAAGTGAGATTGTCTCAAAAAAAAAAAAAAGAATTAGATCAGAATAGAATAGATCCAGATAGAATTTCTACCCTATTCTGGCCTATTCTATTCTGGAGTAGGAATCACTTCAGCAGGATTTTAGGAGGAAGCCATACTAACGAGAAAAATCTTAGGATCATTCTTTCATCCTAAAACTCACTAATAGCTCCTTATCACCCAAAGAAGCAAGTCTGGCTGCAGAGTACAACACATACAATTTTGTTATCTCCCATCACTCTTTAGGGCACCTGACCCTCCAAAATACCTCCTCCACACGGTAATTTTGTCTAAGAGGCACAAGCATGACAATATACTTTCTCTTCCCTTTAGGTACTGGTGTATAGTTTCCTTGGCCTAGAAAACTTTTCCTCCCCTCTTGATCTAAAAAATTTTATTGCAGGCCGGGCATGGTGGCTCACATCCATAATCCCAGCATTCTAGGAGGTCAAGGCAGAAGGATCACCTGAGCTCAAGAGTTCAAAACCAGCCCGAGCAAGAGTGAAAACCAAGTCTATATTAAAAATAGAAAAATTAGCTAGGCATTGTAGTAGGCACCTGGAATCTCAACTGTTCAGCAGGAGGATCACTTGAACCCAGGAGTTTTGAGGTTTCTGTGAGCTAGGTTGACACCAGGGTGCCCTAGCCTGGGCAAGAGAGTAAAACTGCGTCCCTTTAAAAACAAACAAACAACAACAACAAAAAAACAAACTTTATTGCAGCCCCTTTCAATCCTTTCTAAACTAAGGATATGAGATGAAAAAAGATCTGAGAGCAGGGCATAGTGGCTCAATTCTATAATCCTAGCACTCTGAGAGGCCGAGGTGGTTGGACTGCTTGAGCTCATGAGTTTGAGACCAAAACTCAAAAGCAAAACCGAGACCCTGTCTTTACTAAATACAGAAAAAGTGAAGCAAGAGGATCTCTTGAGCCCAGGAGTTGGAGGTTGCTGTGAGCTAGGATGTCACAGCACTCTACCAAGGATGACAAAGTAAAACTGTCTCAAAAAAAAAAAAAAAAAAGAAAAGAAAAGAAAAATAAAAAAGATAAGATGTAAATTTTGTACTAATACAAAATACCTACCTTGCCTGCGGGTACTGCTCCTCCAATGCTCACGCTATCCTCCAAGTCATCATTCCCAGCAGTACTGAGGATGATGGCAAAGCAAAGCCAGGGCCTAAGAGTCTTCATCTCCAGATCCACACTCCTTCTTTACATTGGCATATTTATTTCAAAATATGGATTCCCAGGCCCCCTCCTCAGGAATTATGATCCAGTTGGCTTCACATGGAACCTGGGAATCTATATTTTCAAAAACCATGCCAGCAAATCCGTTAAGTAGTCAGGTATAAGACCCATACGTGCTCTATCATAGCAGCTCTGCCTTTTAGCCTTGCCATTCCTCCATCAAGGACAAGGTATCATTGCACTGCCAGGGTCCTTGAAAGTCACTCAGCAAGGAAAGAAGGCCTCACTGTCCTCCCTGAATGCAGGCGAGCCAGCCACGGCTAAATGTCCACCTGGCACAGCCACGTGTCTGCTTGGTGACGAGGACCCCATAGCCAGTAAGTGGGAGAGGGCCTGCTGAGAAGAACGCATGGGCTCTTGGGGTGAGGAGCTAACCGACTCAGCTCTGGGAGACAGAGTTACCATGGTCTGATTGGAGAACGGGTCCGTGTAGTTGATCCTCTGGGTGGTGCAATTCATGTCACCTGGCTGGCCTGGGCTGGTCAGAGGGGGAATGACCTCGTAATGGTGCTTACAGCTGAGCAACTGGGCCTGACCAGGATAGAGGGCAATACCTGGGGGCACAAAGAAAAGCAAATGTCAGAAGTCACAGGCCCTGACCACACTTCTGAGATCCTCTTCATATCTATGAAGAATCTGTGTTCTGTACTCCCTGGGTAGCTGCAGAGAAGGGAGAAGAAAAAGGTTATAGGAAGAGACACATCCCTGCTCTCAGAAAGCTCTACCCTAGTGGAGGGCATAAGCCACTCCTCAGTGAGCCCCTCACTGGGTTAGGATACAGGCCCCTGATGCCCACACTAAAACCCACTTGAAGGCAGTGCCTGTGGCTCAGTGGGTAGGGCACTGGCCCCATATACCGAGGGTGGTGGGTTCAAACCTGGCCGCAGCCAAACTGCAACACCTGCTGGGTGTTGTGGCAGGTGCCTATAGTCGCAGCTACTCAGGAGGCTGAGGCAAGACACTCACCTAAGCCCAGGAGTTGGAGGTTGCTGTGAGCTGTGATGCCAAAGTACTCTACCATGGGTGATAAAGTGAGACTCGGTCTCAAAAATAAATAAATAAAACCAACTCAACCTCAAATCCCTGCTCCACACACTCTGAGGGAACATCCCTTGATTGAGCCCAGCTGTGCATCCCTCTGGCCCATCATCCACCTGCAGATTTGCTGGGAGGCTCTAAGCTATGGGATTCCCTAGAACTCATTTCATCTCTTATCTCTGCTCTGATGGGGAGCTCCAAGTGTGGGAGTTGCATACCAATAGTCCCCTCTCCTCCAGCCTTGCACAAGGCTCTATGGTCAGCAGCTATTCCAACCTCAAAGGTGGAAGTGCTGGTGGAGTAGTACATAGCATCAGAGACAGAGCTGAGAGACCAAGAGACCTGACAGAGAAAGTAGAACTCAAAGATAAAGAGACTAAAGCAGACACATGGGGAAGAGGGCCAAGCCCAAGACAGATGGACGAGCCATGACCAGCACAGTTGACTATGCCGTGGGCTGTAAAGAAGCCCTGGGCAGAAGGCACCTGGACTCTGGCTCTGCCCTGTGAGCAGGCCCTCCCAAGGGTGACTCAGGGGCATCCTGCTGACACAGCAGCTGATACACACTGGGTGGGCAGAGCCTGAGCCCAAGGGCTCATGCCTTCCATTCACTTTAGAGCCTCCAAAACACTCAATACTAGTCCTACAACCCAGAGCAGACAGTCTAGAAGAAAGCTGATCCCACACTCAGGGACATGACACCCCAAAGGAGCAGGGAAAGTATACATGGTATGGCCTGAGACCCCCCTCTCCAGGCAGGGCTTCTGTCCACTTCTGAATGGCCTTATCTCCTCTGCTACTGCCCCCTACTCAGTCCAGCCTTGACTCTCACTTCTCCTCATCCCTGGCTCCTCCGGATAGTCTCATGCTTTCCACAGGCCCTGTTTCCCTATCCTCCCCTCACTTCCGCTGATGCTTCTCCCAGAAACACGCTCTTCCTATCTATGTGCCCAGCTCAAATCCTACCTCTCTGCAAAGCTTTCCTTGACCACCCCAGTTCTCCAGTAACCACTCCAGACTGGGCACATAAAACACCCAGCTGGGTCCTTTCAGCAGTTCTTCAGGTGGGTACTCTACACCTAGACTACTCTCCACACTGCCTGTAGTGCCCTACACTGTGCTGGGAATGCAATGGAGGCTGAGGAAGTATCCGTCAGTAATGCCCTGCATTTGGGACCCAGGTGTGTTGTCTGGGGCAGGCTCTACCTGGGGCATCATAGCGATCCACCTCTTTATAAGACACAGACATGACAGGGTGCTTGAGTTTCTCACGAAAGTCCGTGATGGTCTGGTAGACTAGGAAGACAGCCACGGCCATGAGTAGCAGGTAGATGAAGATGAGCAGGACTGAGAAGACATTCTTCAGGCAGGCCTTGCTGAAGCGGATGCTGCTGGAGGCAGACTCGCTGTCCAGGCCTGCCAACAACAAAACACCATGTGACCAAGGAAACAGGGGCAAGGTGCAGCCAGAGATGGCCAGCAACCTGCCTTCCCAAGGAGGTAGTCACCTGCTCACTCGATCTTTCCACCTCACCCTCCAAACCATAACAAAGGGCACCTGCAAACATTTCCTACCAGACAGAGAACACCAAGTTGAAGGAGAATCATTCATTGCCTTTAAGGAATTTATTCTTTAAAGCAGTAACTTTCAACTGCAGCACACTTGTATGCCACAGAAGTTTTTAAAAGATCATTAAATTATTTTCAAAAGAAGTTCAAAGCACAGTAAGTATATTCTTGTTTACTTTTTTGTTGTTGATCAACATAATTTAAGTGTGCTAGAGAAGTGTGCCTAATCTAGGGAACAGGCAATTACAATCCAACAAGTGAACTGCTCCCAACCCACCTCTAGCTTTATCCCTCACCACTCCACTTCCTCAATCCCCCAGCTTCACTGATGGACTTTCTTGTCTACCAGTATGCCCTTCTCAACCCTAGAGCCTCACTTTTACCATTTCCTATGCCTGGCTGAGACACTTTTTCCCCCCCACAGCTGACTCCTAACTCGTCCTCTAGGTTTTAATTAGAAAGCCATTTCCGGCTTGGCGCCTGTGGATCAAGTAGCTAAGGCACCAGCCACATACACCTAAGGTGACAGGTTTGAATCCAGCCCGGGCCCACCAAACAACAACGATGGCTGCAACCAAAAAAATAGCCAGGCGTTGTGGCGGGTGCCTGTGGTCCCAGCTACTTGGGAGGCTGAGGCAGGAGACTTGCTTGAGCCCAGGATTTGGAGGTTGCTGTGAGCTGTGATGCCAAGGCACTCTACCCAGAGGGACAGCTTGAGGCTCTGTCTCAAAAAAAAAAAAGAAAGTCGTTTCCTAGAGGAAGCTTTCCCTGACCACTCACCTTTATTTGGGTGCCCCTTCATCATTCCCAGGAAGCCCTATCTATCCCCTACTTCATCATTCTGCAAATATCATTGTCTATATGTCTTTTTATCCTCCTAGTCTATGAGATCCATGAGGACAGGGACAAAGCCAGGCTTATCCATAACTGAATCCCTCGCCCTTCACGCTATGCCTGGAACAGAGCAGGCATTCTGCACTTACATGAGTGACTCATTAAATGTGTTTTGATGCCATTTGTACAGCACAGCTCTGCCTACCCTTCTTCCTTCATACCATTCTGAGCTTAATCACTGTCAAGGATAAAACTATATCCCTCACCAAAATTCATATGTTGAAAATCCAAGATGGGAATGGTGGCTCACACCTATAATCCTAGCAAGTGACTAGATCTCCAGAGCTCAGAAGTCTGAGACCAGCCTGAATAAGAGCAAGACTGCATCTCTACTAAAAAATAGAAAAACTATCCAGATATTGTGGTAGGTGCCTGTTGTCCCAGCTACTCAAGAGGCTGAGACAAGAGGATCACTTGAGCCAAGAGTGTGAGCATGCTGTGAACTATAACACCATGGTTCTCTACTCAGGGCAACAAAGTAAGACTCTGTCTCAAAAAAAAAAGAAACACCAACTCCCAATATGACTATGTTTGTAGACAGAGCCTTTAGAGAGGTAATTAAGGTTAAATGAGGTCATAAGACAGGGTCCTCAGCCAACAGGACTATATCCTTATAAGAGAAGGAAAAGATACCAGAAGTCCATGCACACGCAAAAAAGGCCATGTGAGTATACAATGAGAAGATGGACACCTGCAAGCAAAAGAGAGGCCTCACCAGAAATTAACCCTGCTGGCACCTTGATCTTAAGACTTCTGGCCTCCAGAACTGTGAGAAAAAAAACTTCTATTGTTTAAGCCACCCAGCCTGTAGTATTTAGTTAAGGCAGCCCGAGCTAAGACACTCTTGTAGTGTTCCCTGTGACCCCTCTGCTCTTCTGCTGAAAACAGGGCTCCCTGAGGAAAAGCCCTATTTCCTCCACAGCACAGCTAAGCACAAGGCTGAGGACAAAGGAAGTATGTGAATGTAAGCCCCAAAAGGTAACTGCTTGGCTCTGGCTACAATGACAAAGTAGCTTGGTCATGCCACCCTTCCACAGGAAACAATTAACAATTACAAAATTTTGGCAATATATTTTAAATTATCAGAAAGCACTGAAGAATGACAAAAACTAGACAGAAACTGAAAGTCTACCCTTGAAAGAGAACTGTGTGTGCTGAGGTTTGTAAATCTGTACCTTTTTACCTAAGGGTACATGCCAATCTTTTTAAAGGCATGATTCATAGTGGCCAGACAGGTAACCAGAAAGTAAGAAACTCTGGAAGGGAAAGAGTCACATAGGAATGAACCTCCCACATCTGCAAACGCTCAAATTCTTACTTGGAGATTGCAGGGGTTCCTTCAAAAAAGCAACAACTGAAAACTGAAAAAACTGAGTGGAGATTTCAGCTGCTGCAAATAGAGGGGAGATAGGAGTTTAGAACCTAAGTTTTGCCATATTAATTACATAAGACAAAATTCTTCTTTGGAAGATCATAGCAGAATCCAGAATCTCTATAATGTATTGTTCATAATTTCCAGGGTTCAACTGAAAATCACTAGACATACAAAGAAACAAGAAAATGGAACCTGGAGGTACCTGTGGCTCAAGGAGGCCACATATACTAGAGGTGGGGCCCCGACCAAAACTGCAAAAAAAAAGAAAAGAAAAAAAAAATGGAACCCATACAAAGCAATCTATAAAAACCCAACACCAAAATGACTCATATGATGCAATTAGCAGACAGAAACTTTATAACATTTAAAGAAAAATATATAGATAAAAAATAAAGGGAGCGACGTGGTACCATAGCTCAGTGGTTAGGGTGTCAGCCACATACACCAGGGTTCCCACCTGGCCTGGGCCTGCTACACAACAATGACAACTTCAACAAAAAAATAGCCGGGCATTGTGGTGGGTGCCTGCAGTCCCAGCTACTTGGGAGGCTGAGGTGAGAGAATAGCTTAAGCCCAAGAGTTTGAGGTTGCTGTAAGCTGTGACGCCAAGGAACTCTACTGAGGGTGACATAGTAAGATGCTGTCTCAAAAAAAAAAAATTTAAGACTAAAAAATTATTCAACAACATTGTAAGGCATATAATTTTGAAAGAAAAATAAACAAAAGGCAAATATAAAAGAGCAAAACGGTAGCGTCACATCCAACTATATGTGTATCAATAATTACATTAAACGTAAATGGCCTAAAGACTCTAAATGAAAGACAAAGACTTTCAGCCTGGATGAAAATAAGACCTAACTGTATGTTTTGTTTTGTTTCTTGAGACAGAGTTTCACTTGTCGCCCCTGGTAGAGTGCACAGGCAGCTGAGAATTAAGCCACCAAGGTCCATAGCAGCTCTGGTTGTTCAAAAGGAACTAAAGCAATTCTTTCTTAGCTTCTTTTGTCTTTGATTCCACTTCTGCTTCCACCTATTGCTAATAGAGACTACATCAACATCTGCTCTCTCATAGATTTGCTATCTACCTTGACTTTGCCTGTTTCTCTCATGATCCTGTTCCACTTTTTAAGTCCTTCTCTGTAAGTCTTGCATTCAAATTCTCCCCCAGGGAGTATCCTATACAGGCTCCTCCACTGAACACCGCACAAGACACTGCCCTCCTTCATGCCTAACCTATACAGATGGCTTCCCTTTCTCAGGTGCTGATCCCTGAACAGTTAGGTGTAGCCAGGCTGCAAGATCACAGGATCCAAGTCTGTGCACAGGAATCTACCCACAGCTATTTAGCTTGGGAGGCACAACCATGTTGGACCATGGGTGCTCTTTAAAACATGGTGGGTAAAAACACATTTCACTGTCATGAAGGCTTCATAACCGCAGTGGCAACAAGTACCAGCTTGCCACATTCTAATGGGGTTTTAAAAGATCACAAGATAAAACTAAAGGAACTCTGAAGTGACTGATTTGGCACATAACATCTGAATCAAATTTTTAAGAGTTGGTAGAAATCTAACAGGCCATCTGGTCCAACCCCACTCCTTGTGCAACAATCCAGATCCCATAGCCAGTAACTGACACAATCAGAATCCTAGACTCCTGACTTCTAGCCCAATGCACTTTCCTTTCACGACAGTGAACATACTTAAAGTCCCAATCATCAATGATGATAAATGAATATAACTTGATAACAGTAAGGATGTCTAGGATACTTTTTGAGAAAACTGTATACACATCCAGGCTTAACAATATAATGAAGATGAGCAACAACCGGCATTTGTGGACAAGGGTCCACTCTGCTATAAGCCAGATATACATGATTTGAAATATTTTGCCTTCTTGCTGCCTTTGGTTAGGGAAAGAGATGAAGTTCTCTCTACATGTTCTTGAAAATTCTTTCAAAAAGAACCAATTTAAGGCACACAAAAAAAGGCCAATCATGTCAATTATGATTTGTTTGGCTCTGGTGCTTGGAACAAATTACTTTTGCGGGAATACTGACCAAAAGTCTACTCTGTTTCACTCACAGAAGCCAAGTTCATCTTTTTCATGGGCCTTTCCTTGTTCCACAAATAGAAGTATGATGTAAATAAAACTGTAAAACTATTTACTTATTATCCACAACTCACTTGCCATAAGTAAATTCCAATTCTGAAACTAGACACCATTACGGTTTACCTTAAACAACAACAAAAAGATGCTAGCCACTGGACAAAATGTCCCATACACTGTGCAATGCAAAAGTGAACACTGGCTTTTTTTGTGGTAAGTTGGATGACTGTGTTTTAGAAGCATGCATCCGTTACATGAATGCAAACTCATGGTAGGAGAAAGACAAAAATAATGCACAAGATTTTTGGGAAAGGTAATTTACGTGTTTTGTAAAATCTATGTCAGAATTCCTTCAAAAGGCCAAACTTGCCCCAGAACATAAATGAAGCCACTAAAAGGATGTGTGATGCGCAGCATGAGACCTTTATTCAGAGGAAAGGGGTCTTGTTGTCTGTCATAATCCTGTGAAACTCCTCCTTGCAAAGGGCACTGGGTTAAGATACATTCTGAATTCTTCATCTATCTTTTCTTTTTTAGAGATGGGTTTAGTTTGGGACCTTTTGTTTTCTGAAATATAGTTTACATACCACAAAATTTACCCTTTTAAAGTGAATATGTTCAGTAGTTTTTAATATCTTCACAAGATGTGCAACCATCACCACTATCTAATTACAGAACATTCCACTACCCAAAAAGAAACCCTGTATTCATGAGTGGTCACTCCTCCTTCCCTAACAACCACTAATTTACCTTTCTGTCTCTATGAATTTGCCTATTCTGGAGATTTCACATAAATGGCATCACATGTGGCTTTCCATGTCTGACTTCTTTCATTTAGTATATTTTCAAGATTCATCTAAGTTGCAGCAATCCTCATTCCTCTTACTGCCGAATAATATTCCATTGCATGAATATATACCACCTTATTTATCCATTCATCAGTTGATGGTGATTTGGGCTATTATAAATGATGTAACTATGAATACTTACATATAAATTTTTTTGTGGAAATAAGTTTTCATGTAGACATGAAGTGGAACTGCTGGGCCATATGGTACCTCTATACCTAACCTTCTGCGAACTGCCAGAGTGTTTTCCAAAGCAGCTGCACCATTTACACTTTGATCAAAAATATACGAAGGTTCCAATTTCTCTATATCCTTACCAAAATTTGTTATCTTCCATCTTTTTTGATTACAGCCATCCTAGTGAGTGTGAAGAGATAGCTTATCATGGTTTAGATTTGCATTTCCAGCTCAGCACCCGTAGCTCAGTGGTTTAGGCCGCCAGCCACATACACAGAGGCAGGAGGGTTCAAACCCAGCCCTGGCCTGCTAAAAAACAGCTGGGTATTGTGGCGGGTGCTTGTAGTCCCAGCTACTCGGGAGGCTGAGGCAAGAGAATAGCTTAAGTCCAAGAGTTTGAGGTTGCTGTGAGCTGTGACACCACGGCCGGCACTCTACCAAGGGTGACATAGTGAGACTCTGTCTCAAAAAAAAAAAAAAATTTGTATCTCCCCAATGAACAATGATACTGAACATCTCTTCAAGTGTCTACTGGTTTTATATACACACACACACACAAATGCAACCCTTATTTGGAAAAATGTCTGTTTGGATTATTAGCCCACTATTAGCCCATTTTTTTAATTGGGTCATTTGTCTTTATTGATAACTCATAAGAATTCTTCATGGCT
>CAUYQV010177922.1:0-12519 GCA_963574575.1 Galagoides demidoff
TGATGCCAGAAGGAAAATGCCCAAGTTAGCTTTTGTATAGGTGCAAAATAAAATACTCAAGCCGGATGAGAAACTTGCTGTCATGGCGGGGCACAAGCGCTGGTGAGACACCCAGTGCTGGGTTGCAACTTCATCTCCTAATTAGAAGCTGCAAAGACGGCTCGGCGCCTGTGGCTCAATAGGCTAAGGCGTCAGCCACATACAACTAAGGTGGCGGGTTCGAATCCCCAGCCCGGGCCCGCCAAACAACAATGATGGCTGCAACCAAAAAAAAATGGCCAGGCGTTGTGGCGGGCGTCTGTGGTCCCAGCTACTTGGGAGGCGGAGGCAGGAGACTCGCTTGAGCCCAGGAGTTGGACATTGCTATGAGCTGTGATGCCATGGCACTCTACCCAGGGGGATAGCTTGAGGCTCTGTCTCAAAAAAAAAAAAAAAAGAAGCTGCAAAGACCTGGTCAGATCTGAACCCTGGGCGAGCTTCCATTTCCTCCACTGTAAACGGGGTGAATACCATTGACCTTGCTCAGTAGTTATGGGGACAACACCACAGATGCAAAGTGCGTGCCATCTGCAGCACTTAGATATTAAATACATGCGAACAGACATGTTATTAAAAATGTCATCTATCGCTCCCTGACTGTGTCTGGCATTGTACAGGAGAGCCTTATCCATGGATGATATTGTTAAAACCATCTAAAAGCTGGGGCCTGGAGAAGTTAATAGTCTCCCCACAGCCAGCAGTAGCAGGGCCAGGAATTAGACAGAGGTCTGTCTCCAGCCACCCAGCTCAAAATCATTTGCCCTTGCAACCTCTCGAGAGAAAGCCAGCCACCCACCCACCCACCCCAGCGGGTGCTTGATTAATAGGCTGCTTCTGGAAAGGCCAGGCTTTAGAAATCGATGGTGTTGGTGGCCTGGAGTCGCTGAGGCTTTCTGGGATGGAGGAATGTTACCTGTACATGTAGAGATGGGAGGGGAGGGGAAGGTGCTCAGAGCAGCAGTTGCACTTGACTCCTGCAGAGGCATTAATAGAAGGCCATCCAGTGAGGAGACGAGATGTGTGTGCCTGTTCACCCCTGTGTTCTGTACCAAAAATAGCAAAGCTCCGTCTTTTACTAACGACCCATTATTTCATCTACTCACAAAATAGATGCCAAAATACCTCAGCCCAGTATCTTTTTGACTTTTCTTTCCTACTCTGTAAAGTATACAAGTTTGGAAAAATTAAATCCATGTCTTTATTCGCTGGCCCGCATTTCTAATTTGGCTCTTGGTCCCAACCCTCACCTCTGTCACCCCCAGTTAATGTAGCTATTCAGAACAACAACTTCATAGAACACAAGGGGACAGGATAAGAAATATGGCCCCCCCCCCTTTTTTTTTTTTGAGGGAGTCTCATTCTGTCCCCTGAGCTAGAGTACCATGGCTTCAGCCTAGATCACAGCAACCTCAAATTCCTGGGTTCAAAGCAGTCCTCCTGCCTCAGCCTTCCAAGTAGCTGAAACCACACATGGCTAATTTTTTCTGTTTTTAGTAGAAACAGGGGTCTTGCTCTTGCTGAGGCAGGTCCTTGAGCCGTATTCCTGAGGTCAAGGGACCCTCCTGCCTGGTCCCCCCAGAGTGCTGGGATTGTGAGTGTGAACCATAGCACCTGGCTGGGATCGTGGGTGTGAGCCACTGTGCCCTGCTGGGATTATGGGCGTGAGCCACTGCGGGCCCCCCCCCCCCCTTTTTCTATTGACAGGTCACAGTGTCTCATGTTTTCTTATATTTTCACTCATAACTTTTAGAGAAAATACAACCATAGTCAAGCAAAAGGAAGGCCACAAATGGACTTTTTGATATGAAAAGAATTATGGACCAAAAGCAATTGTCGGCATTACAGACTACTAACATATTAATATTTTTCCTTTGTGTATGATAGTTAATTGAGCAGGAAGGATTTAGACCATGTTTATGGAATTAAAAACTCCATGGGATCTTTTTCTTCCTTTTGAATATGAGTGAACAGAAATTTTCCACTTGACTTTTGTAATGTTCCCAAATTAAAGAAGTTTGCACTAAAATTCAGGCTCTGTAAAAACGGTGCCTAGTCTAGGTTTGATGTGTGATTCTCCCACTCCAGTGAAGTAGGATGTTTGGGAACAAACTTTGCAAATCAGCATTATTGCACGGGAGTGACCACAAGTCTGTGTGTGTCTTTCTTAATACAAATGCCCCCTGCTGGGATCTTGGTCATATAGTTGGGACCTCGGCCAGCCACCAACCCAGCGTGTTTCCTCCAGATCATTCCCCTGAAACAGCTCAGAGAAACAAACCCTGGCAGTGTAAATGCTCCCCAGGTCTGGGACCCTCCTAAGTCAGAGTTAAAGAGCAGTCTGAAACCTGCTGGTGCAGCCCCGGAGTCTGGAGTCAACTGTCTGCATCAAGGAACCTTTCCTGGCTCTTGGGAGCTTCTTCCCTAATCTCTGTAATAAAGAATGTTTTCAGAACTGTGCAGAAAATGCACAGTTGAAAACTGTATGAAAACACTGTATTTAGTTGTTTAGTATTGTGATGGTATTTGGAATCCAGCTAGTTCCAGTGGTTTCTAGCCTGTGGGCTACATGGCTGCAAGCTAATTTTGTGAGAACTTTTTTGCTTATCTGTGGGGTTGGACATCTCAAAAAGTATGCACAGACCTTTTTTTTTAACCTGCTTTCGTTAGTGTTTGTGTATTTACTGCGTGGCCCAAAACAACTCTTATTCTTCCAATGTGTGGCAGAAAAGAAAAAAGGTCGGACACCTCTCTATATGAAAACACACTCTTCTTACTTTCTTTTGTTGTCTACTCCGGAATGTGTAGAGGATCCTTTTGTTTTGTTTTTTTTTTCTTTTTCTTTTTTTCAAGCTAGTAAGTCTGGCATTACAAAGCACAAAGTAGTCTCAGTTCCTGGGCTAAGATGGGGGTATTGCTTGAGCCGGGGAGTTTGAGGCCAGCCTGGGCAACACAGCAAGACCCCATTTCTTAACAAAAAATGAGAAAAAGTAGATTTGGTTTAGATTTTCTTTCTATTTTGTTATATTTTTACAACAAATATTTATTTTCTTCATATGAACATAATTCTGAGGCTCCTACTTTGACTAGGGTGAAATTCACTGGTAGCCATTTTCAGGACTCGTCAATGGTCAAGGTTCTGAACACAGCACCCAGACGTTGATAAGGCCCCTGTGGTGATTGCCATCCATCCACTTTGGTAATCATCAGCCTATCTTTCTTTGCCCAAGCCTACAGTCTTCAACTCCAGAAGTCCTGCTGCTTGTGGGCCCCAGAACTTAGCACATCTCTCAAGACTGGGATCCATCTTGCCTGCGGTCTTCCTGTAGGTGTTCACCCTTGACCATGGCCAGTAGGGTCTTCAAACCTACAGGTCTGGGCTGGGTGCAGGGAATGGGAGGCCCCTGGGCACTGCAGGACTCAAATCTTCACTGTGAGGCTTTTTTCCTCCCCTGGCAGTCCTCCAAGATACCTCAAATAATCCATTCCACATAATCTTTTCTGCCCTTCAGTTTTATTAAAAACAGAAAGAGCCAGTGAATTCTGGTTGCTTCAGTTTTCAGCTCCACAGTAATCTCCGAAGCATGGAATTTTGACGCTTGAGTACTTTCTCACCAGCTTGGGGGGAAGAGGGGAAAAACAGCATGAACACACTCAATCTAATATTTTTTAGAAGGCAGGGTGCAGTGGCTCACACCTGTAATCCTAGCACTCTGGGAGGCCCAGGCAGGAGGATTACTTGAGCTCAGTAGTTCGAGACCAGCCTGTACAAGAACAAGACCCCATCTCTACAAAAAATAGAGAAACAAGCTGGGCGTGGTGGCGGGTGCCTGTAGTCCCAGTTACTCAGGAGGCTGAAGCAGGACTCTTGAGCCCATGACTTTGAGGTTGTTGAGAGCTATGAAGACACCATAACATTCTACCCAGAGCAACAGAGTAAGATTTTGGTCTCAAAAAAATAAAAATAATAAATAAAAAAATAAAGTAATTCAGTAGTTTTAGATGTGTATATTTAGAATAGTCTCACCAAAATATATAAATTGTCTTTTAAAGCTACAGCTGCTAGAATTGGAAAATACATAAATATTCGGGTGTATAAATGTAAATTGTCTAGAGAGAACCTTAGGAAAGTATCAGTGGTGACTGTCTCAGAAGAATGGGCTGCACCTGGTTGGGAGGCAGCGCCCCACATGTACTTGGCATCCCTTGGTGATACTGCTTGAGACCTTTACATTGAGCCAGGTTCTTTTTATGATGATAAAAACGTTTAAGGTTGGCTCAGCGCCTGTGGCTCAAACAGCTAAGGCACCAGGTGGTGGGTTCGAATCCCCAGCCCGGGCCCGCCAAACAACAATGATGGCTGCAACCAAAAAATGGCCGGGCGTTGTGGCAGGTGCCTGTGGTCCCAGCTACTTGGGAGGCGGAGGCAGGAGACTCGCTTGAGCCCGGGAGTTGGAGGTTGCTATGAGCTGTGATGCCATGGCACTCTACCCAGGGGGATAGCTTGAGGCTCCATCTAAAAAAAAAAAAAAAAAAGTTAGTGAAAGATCAAGACAGAACTAGATTGGCTCTATGCCTGTGGCTCAGGTAGCTAAGGTGCCAGCCACATACACCTAAGGTGGTGGGTTCGAATCCAGTCCGGGCCCACCAAACAACAATGATGGCTGCAACCAAAAAATAGCTGGGCATTGTGGCAGGTGCCTTGTGGTCCCAGCTACTTGGGACGCTGAGGCAGGAGACTCACTTGAGCCCAGTAGTTGGAGGTTGCTGTGAACTGTGATGTCACAGCACTCTACCCAGGGGGACAGCTTGAGGCTCTGTCTAAAAAAAAAAAAAAAGGCAGAACTAGATTGTTGGCATGGTGCATGAAGTATGAGTCAGGGAGAATATATCACAGATAAGTTTGTGAGAGCTCAGGTGAGATATAATGAGAGCCAAAATTAAAGGAATGTAATTTATTTTTGAGACAGTCTTACTTTGTCACCCTCGGTAGAGTGCTATAGCCTCACTACTCACAGCAACCTCACACTCTTGGGCTTAAGTGATTCTCTTTGCGTCAGCCTCCCAAGTAGCCAGGACTACATGCGCCCACCACAATTCCTGGCTGTTTTTAGAGATGAGGTCTCACTCTGGCTCAGTCTGGTCTCAAACTCGTGAGTTCAAGTAATCCACCCAGCTTGGCCTCCCAGAGTGCTAGGATTACAGGCATGAGCCACCATGCCTGGCCGTAATTTTTTTTTTTTTTTGAGACAGTTTTACTCTGTCACCCTGGGTAGAATGCTGTGGCATCATACCCTGTTTCCCTGAAAATAAGACACTGTCTTATATTTATTTTTTCTCAAGAAGACACACTAGGGCTTATTTTCAGGGGATGTCTCTGCACCGAAATGCATGGCATGGCTATGCAGATACGCTGCATAGCCATGCCCATCACTAGGTCTTATTATGGGGTAGGGCTTATATTTAACTAATGCATAGAAATCCTGCTAGGGCTTATTTTTGGGATAGGTCTTATTTTTTTGGAAAACAGTAGTTCACAGCTCAAGAGCTTGTCATGCCTCAGCCTCCTGAGTAGCTGGGACTATAGGTGTTTGCCACAACACTGGCTAATTTTTCTATTTTAGTAGAGATGGGGTCTTACTCTTGATTGGGCTGGTCTTAAACTCCTGAGCTCAAACAGTCCACCTGCCTCAGCTTTCCAGAGTGCTAAGGTTACAGACGTGAGCCACTGCCCCTGGCTAGGAATATAAACTTTGAATTCCAGAGATGTTTTGAAGGGGAAATAACAAAACTTGTTAATTGGCTAAATTGGGGAATGATTTTGGTGCCTATATTGATAGTGAGTCAGAGTTAAAATTTGGACCAACGCAGGAAAGATGCTTGGGTGGAAGATTAGTGATGAGTCTACCCTGGTCATGCAGAGATGTTGGGCCTTCAGGGAGACCCTCTGAAAAAGTTCAGAGATTCAGGCTGGCATCTCTCCTGGGGATGAGGACAGGTGATAGAACTGTAAGTGAGATTCCCTGGGACAGGTCAGATGGGAGTTGTGCAAGTTGGGAGAAAAGTACATAACCAAGAATGGAACACCAACATTTATGAGGAAAGCAAGGCAAAGGGGCAAAACTGATTTAAGACAGAAAAAGAACAGATAATTAGTCTTAGGGAAAAATGGTGACATAGGAGTGACCAAGACCAAACTTGCTGTAAAGATTCACAGAACTCAGAAGAGCTGTTTTACTCACAGTTAACAGTTTATTACAGTGAAAGGAGACAGAGTAATCAGCAAAGGAAAAGTCACATAGGGTAGAGTATAGGAGAGATCAGGCACAGGCTTTCAGTTATCCTCTTCCAATGGAGTCATATGAATAGCTCTTAATTCTCTCAGCAACAATATGTAGCAACATATACAAATAATTGCCAATTGGGGAGGCTTACCTAGGCTTTGGGGTATGGAGTTTTTATGGAAGTTAGTCATATAGACATGAAATGCCTGCATAGCTAACTTTAGTTTTTTCTTTCTTTTTTTGAGACAGAGTCTCACTATGTCACCCTCGGTAGAGTGCTGTAGCATCACAGCTCATAGCAACTTCAAACTCTTGGGCTTAAGCGATTGTCTAGCTTCAGCCTCCCAAGTAGCTGGGACTACAGGTGCCCGCCACAACGCACAGCTATTTTTTGAGATGAGGTCTCACTCTAGCTCAGGCTGGTCTAAAACTCATGAGCTTAAGTGATTCTCTAGCCTCAGCCTCCCAAGTAGCTGGGACTACAGGTGCCTGCCATAACGCACAACTATTTTTCCAGATGAGGTCTCACTCTAGCTCAGGCTGGACTCAAACTCATGAGTTCAGGCAATCCACCTGCCTTGGCCTCCCAATAACTTTAGTTATTTAGTCCCTAGCCACTCTAGAGGTCAAATGGATAGAGTGTGGCCCCTGGCCTTCACCAGAAGTCATATTTACACTATCTGGCATGGCCCACTGAACCAGGTATATATGGACAATCTTTTTTTTTTTTTTTTTTTTTTGAGACAAGGTCTCACTTTGTCATCCTCAGTAGAGTGCTCTGGTGTCATAGCTCACAGCAACCTCCAAGTCTTGGGCTTAAGCAATTCTCTTGCCTCAGCTTCCCAAGTAGTTGGGACTATAGGTGCCTACCACAACACCTGGCTATTTTTAGAGACAGGGTCTCATTCTTGCCCCAGCTGGTTTTGAACCTATGAACTTAGGGCAATCTACCTGCCTCAGCCTCCCAGAGTGCTGGGATTGCAGGCATGAACCACTGCTCCTGGCCACAATCTTTTTTTTTTTTTTTTGACGGTCTCACTCTGGCAATCCTGACTGGAGTGCTGTGGAATTATAGCTCACAGCAACCTCAGGTGCTTGGGCTTAAGCAATCCTTTTGCTTCAGTTTTTTTATTTTTAGTACAGATGGGGTCTCACTATTGCTCAGGCTAGTCTCAAACTCCTGAGCTCAAACAATTCACCCTCTCAGCCTCCCGGAGTGCTGATTATGGGCATGAGCCACTGTGCCCAGCCTTATATGGACAATTTTACCAGGAAAGATGTTCCACAGGCTTAGAGTTTATTTCCCAGCAGCTGGTGAAGTGCCAGTTTCTTTGGAATGTGCAGGATTTGAATGCCCCAAACCTGTTGAAAGCTAACTCATTTCTGTCTGCATAGGTGCCAAAGGGAAAGGAAGATATTTCAGAAAGAGGAGAGTTTGTATGTTAGTTGCTGCGAAGAGCAATTAGGCAAGGACTCCAGTGAATTTGACAACATGAATATCATCCATGATCTTAGCAATAGCAGTTTGTTATTAGACTTATTTTTGGAGACAGCGTTTCTTTGTGTTGTCGTGGATAGAGTGCAGTGGTGTTGTCTTTGCTCACTACAAACTCCTTGGATCAAGCCATTCTCTTGCCTTAGCCTTCTGAGTAGCTGGGACTACAGGCACATGCCATGATGCCTGGCTAAGTTTTCTATTTTTAGTAGAGACAAGGTCTTGCTCTTGCTAAGACTGGTCTCAAGCTCCTTAGCTCAAGCAGTCCTATCTCCTCAACCTCCCAGGGCAGCAGGATTATAGGTGCAAGCTACCACACCTGGCTTGCAGTAGTTTGTATGTATGTGGCTGGCTACAAAAAGTAGTTTGAATTGAATTATAAGCCAGATTGTAGATCTGTTGAATGAATAAGAATTAAGGAATAGATTACAAATGTTCAGGCAATTCTTTGAGAACATTGGAAGAGGGCTCGGCGCCTGTGGCTCAATCGGCTAAGGCGCCAGCCACATACACCTAAGGTGGCGGGTTAGAATCCCCAGCCCAGGCCCGCCAAACAACAGTGATGGCTGCAACCAAAAAATGGCCGGGCGTTGTGGCGGGCGCCTGTGGTCCCAGCTACTTGGGAGGCGGAGGCAGGAGAATCGCTAGAGCCCAGGAGTTGGAGGTTGCTGTGAGCTGTGATGCCATGGCACTCTACCCAGGGGGATAGCTTGAGGCTCCGTCTCAAAAAAAAAAAAAAGAACATTGGAAGAGAAGGGGAAACTTAAGGAGGAGTTAGAGTGAGACTATGGTTGCCAGATAAAATACAGGCTACCCAGTTACATTTGAATTTCAGATAAGCAATGAATAATTTTTATTGTTGTAAAATACTCATATGAAGTTTGCCATTTTAAATAAAGTGTCTAATTCATTGACAGTGTATAGCCATCACCACCATCCAGGTTCCAGGATATTTTCTTTACCCCAAAAAGGAACTCCATTACTGTTAAGCAGTCACTCCCCATTTCCCTTTCCCCTGGCCACTACTAGTCTGCTTTCTGCCTCTATGAATTTGCCTATTCTAGATATTTTATGTAAATGGAGCTACTTAATATGTGATTTTTGTGTCTGGCTTCTTTAACTAGATGTTAATCTTAATGATCGTTAAGATTTGTGGGCTCGGCGCCTGTGGCTCAATCGGCTAAGGCGCCAGCCACATACACCTAAGGTGGTGGGTTCGAATCCCTAGCCCGGGCCCACCAAATAACAATGATGGCTGCAACCAAAAAAAATAGCCGGGCATTGTGGCGGGCGCCTGTGGTCCCAGCTACTTGGGAGGCGGAGGCAGGAGACTGGCTTGAGCCCAGGAGTGGGAGGTTGCTATGAGCTGTGATGCCATGGCACTCTACCCAGGGGGATAGCTTGAGGCTCCGTCTCAAAAAAAAAAGATTTGTGTTAGAACATGTATCAGTACTTTATTCTGTTTTGTGTGAATGATACTCTGTCATATGGATAGACCTCATCTTGTTTATCCATTCATTGGTTGATGGATGTTTGGGTTGTTTCTCCTGTTTGGCTATTGTGAATAGTGCTGCTATGAACATTCATGTTTAAGTTTTTGTTTGAATACCTGTTTTCAGTTCTTTTTCTGGGAGTAACCTTTCTGGGTCATATGGTAATTCTAGGTTTAACTTATTGAGGAAGTGTCAAACTGTTTTCCACAACCGGTGTGATATACCATTTTACATTCCTACCAGCAACGTACTATGGTTTCAGTTTCTCCACATCTTTGCTAATACTTTCTGTTTTATGTTTTAGAACATTTTTTTTTTTTTGAGACAGAGTTTCACTTGGTCACCCTTGGTAGAATGCTGTGGTGTCACAGGTCACAGCAACTTCAAACTCTTAGGCCCAAGCGATTCTCTTGCCTCAACCTCCCTTGTAGCTGGGACTACAGGCACCCACCACAATGCCCGGCTATTTTTTTTTTTTCAGTTTGTTTGTTTGTTTAGCAGGCTAGGGCCAGATTCGAATCCACCAGCCCCAGCACATGTGGCTGGTGCCATAACCACTGAGCTATGGGTGCTGAGCTCATATTTTTCATTTGTAGAAAACATTAAATGTATAAGAGTATAGAGAGCCAGTGAAAATAATTTGACATGTCACCATGATAAATATGAGAGATGAGGAAGGTATATTAAGGAACCATTGAAATTTTTACTACAAAACAGTGGCAGGTGGTTTCACCACTAGGTGAGAGTCTTGGGGGATGTTTTCATTCCTGAGCCTTCAGGAATGCTGGTGTGGGTTCAGCAGAATCAGGAGGTGGCAGTGGAGATAGGCACTGGGCTTTCAGATGCCACTGTCTGAGACACCATTTGAGTTGATGTCCTTTGCAGTATCTTCCTCTTCTGTATTTGGCCAGATGATTCTGATTTTCTCTCCTTCTCTATCATTGGTTCCAAATCAGCACTGACTGCCTCATCTCTAAGACTGTTACAGAATTCTTTGTCTGCTAAGGAAGACTGATTCGAAGCTGCAGGAGAAGCTGTTACTGTCAGAATGTGTTATTTCACCTTCATAGAACTGTCTAGACCTCTCAAGGAAACAGTTTTGTTGACCTGTTTCTTCATAAGTCTTTTCGGCTTTTCCTTTCTTCTTTTTAAACCTTTTCAGTGTCCACTCATCATCACTGCTGGATGTCTTTGAATCAGAGGAGGACACAGACTGATGCACAGGTGGCTCCTTTTCCTTAGGGTCATTGCACTTACACTTTGCCATGTATAAGGGCTTTTTGAATGGCTGTTGAGAAGATTCGATGCAAGGCAAACAGCAAGTATCTAGAATAATTTCTAACACATAAGTAGATACTCAATAAGTGTGAGTTCACTATCCCACATCTCTTTATGATGTGATGCCTTAGGGGAGCCCCAGCAGTGAGAGAGAGCTGGTCTTTGTCCAGGGCCCTGGCTCATCACCCTCCAGGTTTCAGGAGCTGCTCTTCCCCCTTATTTTTTTTTTATTATGGCCTTCCTAATGGGTATGAAATAGTATCTTTTGGTTTGTACTTTCCTAGTGACTAAATCGTGATTAGCATCTTTTCATGTGCTTGTTGGCCATGTGTATACCTTCTTTGGAGAAATGGCTATTCAAGTGCTTGGCCATTTTTAAAATTGGGTTGGTTGTCTTTTTGTTGCTGAGTTGTAAGAGTTCTTTATAAGTTCTAGATGTTAATCTTTTATCAGATATAGTGTATATGACTTGTAAATACAATAGAATCTCTATAGTTGGCCATCTCAAGTTGACCTGATTTTCATAGATTAGACATAAACCACATGTATTCAATGGAAGACCGAGCTCTATGACTATCAGTGACTGGGACACACAATATTAATTTACCCTCTATAAGTTGGCCAGTTGCGTACACTCTATACCAAGGGGTAGAAGATGTGGGTTTTGCCCCTCAGTTGTATTATCCTTTCTTTAAATTCTTTTCTTATGTTCTATTATTACTACATGTTGGATTAGGCCTAATGTCCTATTGTTTATCACATGTTGTGGAAAATTTTTTCAACATAAAGAACTGGTCAGGGGCAGCGCCTGTGGCTCAAAGGGGTAGAGCACCAGCCTCATATGCCATAGGTGGCGGGTTCAAACCCAGCCCTGGCCAAACCCCCCCCCAAAAAAAAAAGAACCAGTCAGAATTGTAGGTACATCCTATAATTACAGAAAAATTTTACAATTAATTGAGACGTCATGACCCATAGGAAAGAACTCAAAGAGCTGAGTTTGAAAGAAAAGGTTGATCTACATTTTCTGGAAAGGAGCAGCCCAAGAAAGGCATCAGAACATTTTGGTGTTAGCAAAACCACAGTTAACAACCTCCACCAATGTACACATGAGTACTTGGGGAAATATGTTAAGGAAAGCAGACTTACAGTGGAAATGGAAAAACAGTTTTCTTGATGAAGGCAATGAAGCCACATTAAGCTGGTTCAAAGAAATGAGGGCAGTTAACACCCAAATCTCCAGGCTGATGATCCAAGAAGTTACTAAAAAATTCACACAGGAATTCAGGGTGGCAGATTTCCAGGCATTAAGTTGTTGGCTTGAGAAATTTAAACTGCGGCCGGAGATACCCCATGAATTCTTGTGTGGTGAATCCAATGAAGTTGGCAGAATTTGAAGGGAGTAGATTTTAAAGATATTGTTGGAATGGATGATGAGGTGGCAACCTGTAATGAAACTGACACAGGTACTGACCGAAGTATAGACCATCGTAAAAGTGCACGAAGCAGTTGATGAAGTGGAAGAAACAAGTGAGGATGACAAAGAAATTGCAGAGAACTCAAAAGAAGAGGCTGTCAGGCAGCTGATAATGCTGTCGAAGTTATTGGCTGTGGAAAAATGCCGAGGTATGCCGTATGGTGTGGACAGTGCTTAAGAGGTCTTCCTGGCTCGGCGCCTGTGGCTCAATTGGCTAAGGCGCCAGCCACGTACACCTAAGGTGGTGGGTTCGAATCCCCAGCCCGGGCCCGCCAAACAACAATGATGGCTGCAACCAAAAAAAAAAAAGAAAATAGCCGGGCGTTGTGGCGGGCGCCTGTGGTCCCAGCTACTTGGGAGGCTGAGGCAGGAGACTCGCTTGAGCCCAGGAGTTGGAGGTTGCTATGACCTGTGATGCCATGGCACTCTACCCAGGGGGATAGCTTGAGGCTCCGTCTC
>CAUYQV010177927.1:0-31380 GCA_963574575.1 Galagoides demidoff
ACAATGATGGCTGCAACCAAAAAAATGGCTGGGCCTTGTGGTGGGCGCCTGTGGTCCCACCTACTTGGGAGGCGGAGGCAGGAGACTCGCCTGAGCCCAGGAGTTGGAGGTTGCTATGAGCTGTGATGCCATGGCACTCTACCCAGGGGGATAGCTTGAGGCTCCGTCTCAAAAAAAAAAGAAGAAGGTAAGTAAAGGTTCCCAACCACAGCTCCTACAAAGCACAAGGCCACAAACCCTCAGGTGGTAAAGTGCCCAGGAAGCATCTGACTACCAGAGCTGCTCTCAAGTGTGCGCCCTCTACTGGAGAGGTGAAGAAACCTCGCCATTACAGATCTGGCAATACGGCACTCTGTGAAATCAGACATCATCAGAAGTCCGCTGAACTTTTCTGGTTCACAAACCTGCCTTCCAGCATTCGGCCCAAGAGACTCCTCAGGACTTCAAAACAGATCTGTGCTTCCAGAGCACAGGTATTGGTGCGTTTTACTGGAGGTGAGGCCTATCTAACACCAACCTGTGTGCTATGCATGCCAAATGTGTTAACAACGATACCGGAAGCCGTCCAACAAGCTAGCACACTGCACATGTCAAGAATTTGTTTATCAATCCCCTAAAATGGGAAACATTTCATTCTCAAAAAAAAAAAAAAGTCTTCTTCCTGTTATTAGCAGTTCTGAAGGTTAGATCTCACGCCCCCTCCCTGCAAGTCAGAAGGTACCTAAGCAAATGATCATGAGTAGAAAAACGGGATAGAAATCAGCTATTTGCAGTTTTTCCACATTCATCTGTATGCATTTCTAATATAAATGCAGAGACATAAAGCATTGCTAATTTGCACCAGTAAGTCAAAATGTTTCCATGAACAAGTTTCAGCCGTTCAACTTAATAACCTATTAAATTTTTCTGAACAATGCCAGCATTTGGATCTTTTTTTTAAACAGGCAAATTTCTTTTGCAGCTCCCCCTCCCCATCCCAAAAACTGAATCTAGGGTAGCCCTGAACATTATGGTAACTTTGTAATGTTTGTAATGAACTCTATAATGCAGTTCTCTGAAGATGTTTCAGTCCCTTGCGTTACCTCCTCTATTCATGCACCCAGCTGTGTTAAATATTTTGGGAAAAGGGGTTAACGGTCCATCAAGACCTGACAAGATGCCAGAAAGCAATATAAATGGTCACAGGTGGTCCAGCACAAAGACGGTGCCAAATAGATATCTTGGGCTCTTTCACAAACACTACTAATAATTCACAAATTCTACACCACCATACATATTCCTCACCCATTCCTATTTGGTTTACTGAATTTTTCTAATTTATTTTATTCTTCCCAGAATACTGTTAGCATGAAGGGATCTTAAGTCACAGCCCCATATGGCAATAACATGTAACTCCATAAAACTAAAACAAACTCCCTCACAATTGGTGATCTGTCAGATACTATCTGTAATATGCAAAAAATTTAAAATATCAAGTACTTGAAACCTATAAATTATTTTCTAAGAATATAGCAGGATACATAGTACCCTTCAACCTCAACCACAATCGCATTACTCCTTCCTCTTATTTTCATATAATTACATGAGAGCCATGAGCAAGGAATAAATGAGTAATATTTCTTTAAACCTGGCATTTAACACTTAAAAATATAGCTCTCCTTACAGAAATAAAATTTCACTGAATTTGGATTGGTTATTCTATTCGCTCTATGTATTTAAAACAACAAAACAGCTTCTACTTCCTCATGACTGTGAGTAGGCATTAAAAAACAACAAAAAAACTTGTGTATCTCCAGGGTAAAGTACAAGCTCCACCAATGTATGACGTACCTACTATAAGACTTATACATAGCAGCAGTTAAAGAATTAACCTTGGCTAGCCACAACGGCTCATGCCTATAATCCCAACACTTTGGGAGGTCTATGTGGGAGAACTGCCTCAGATGAGACTTTGAGACCACCCTGAGCAAGAGCAAGACCCATCTCTATAAAAAAACAGAAATCAACCAGAGGCCAGGTGTGGTGGTTCACACCTGTAGTCCTAACACTCTGGGCAGGAGGATCAGGACTGTTGGAGTCAGTAGTTCAAGACCAACCTGAGCAAAAGTGAGACCTGTCTCTACTAAAAATTGAAACATTAGCCAGGCACAGCAGAGTACTCCTGTAGTCCCAGCTACTCAGGAGGCTAAACCAGGAGAATTGCTTAAGCTAGGAATTCAAGGTTTCTGTGAGCTATGATGACACCACTGCACTCTAGCCCGGGAATAAGAGTGAGTACCTGTCTCAAAAAAATAAACAGAGAAGAGAAAAAAAGAATTAATCTTTAATGCCAGGATTTCGATGTGACTCTGTAACTAGGAAAATGCATAAAATTAAAAGTTAGCAAACTGTCAGGCAGGGTGGCTCATGCCTATAATCCCAGCACTTCTTGAGCTCACAAATTTGAGACCAGCCTAAGCTAGAGCCATACCCCATCTCTAAAAATAGCCAGGTATTGTGGCAGGTGCCTATAATCCCAGCTTACTCGGGAGGCTGAGGCAAGAGAATCACTTGAGCCCAAGTGTTAGAGGTTGCTGTGAGCTATGACACCAGAGTACTCTACTGGAGGCATCAAAGACTGTCTCAAAAAATAAATAAATTAGCCACATGATATGTATCTAAAGTCCCAGCTACTCAGGAGGCTGAGGCAGGAGGATCACTTGAGCTCAAGAGTGCAAGGTTGTGAGTGATGGTAAGACCACTGTGACCTATTGAATCTATCTCAGGCAACAGAGCAAAACCTTTTTTCCAAAAAAAAAAAAAAAAAATTAAGAAACTAACGACCTAATAAGTTATCTACTAGCCACAAGATGGCAAAGATTTCAGTCTAAGAGTCAAAACTGAGATTGTAAGAAAATTTTAAGCACAAGAAGTTCTGTTGGTAAATGGCAATTACTTTCAAAATTCAGAATTTTAAAGCTGAGAGAAATCTCAGATATCACTTAGTGATTGCCCTGGTTTATAGACAGGAAGAAGGGGAGGAAAAGGAGACTGAATCTGAGCTCTACAAATCTCTCCTAAGGATTTAGAAATCCTCAACTCATCAGGCTATACTGGTTGGTAATGGCTAGCGATGGGAGAGGCAGAGATGATAGCCGCTATATTCCCCTCACTCCATTTTTGTGTCCCTACACTATTTATCACTACTGGTCCGTAAGTAGTTCTATACACTGATTCACATTGTAAAAAGAAAGAGACATCCCACAATTTGACAACAAAAAAAATCAAACCTCATTAAAAAGATGGGCAAAGGACTTCAACAGACATTTCTCCACAGATGATAGACAAATGGCTGACTATATGAAAAGATGCTAAGCATCTAATCATCAGAAAAATGCAAACTCAACGAGGTATCATTAGGATATCTACTATAAAAATGAAATAAAATAACAAGTGTTGGTAAGGAAGGAGAGAAACTGGAATCCTTGTGCACGTGAGACTGTCTCAAAAAAAGGGGGGGGATATTTGTATACCCATGTTCATAGCGGCATTATTAACAATAGCCAAGAGGTGGAAATGCCCAAATTTTCATCCACAGATGGATAAACAAAATGTGGTGTGTATACATATAAACATATACACATTTATAATATATATATATAAATAGAATGTTATCCAGCCTTATAAAGGAAATCCTATCACATGTACATGGATGAACCCTAAAGATACCATGCTAAGTGAAATAAGCCAGTCTCAAAAAGACAAATACTGTAAAATTCCACTTATTTAAAGTATCTAAAGTAGCCAAATTCATAGAAACAAAATACAGAATGGTAGTTACCAGAGCCTGGTGGGAGAGAGAAAAGGGAAGTTGTTGTTTAATAGCTATAGTTCCAGATTTGCAAAATCAAAAAATTGTGGAAATCTATTTCACAACAATGTGGATTTATTTATTTTTAGGGGCCCAGAATCTTGGGGGTGGAGGGCAGGTCTCCATTCTGTGGGACAGGGTGGTCTTCTTGCTTGGAGCTTTTGAGTAACTATCTCTAGACAGAGGAGAGACCGATGGGAGAAAAAGGGGTGACACAGAGACCCCAGGGCCACCATTAGTCTGAATGTATGCCTACTCCTGCCCTCTTGGAGTGTATTATTGCTTATTAGCTTAATCTTTGTGTCCCTCACTTTCTTTCTTTCTTTTTTAAGAGACAGAGTCTCACTTTTGTTGCCCTTGGTAGAGTGCTGTGGTGTCACAGCTCATAGCAACCTCCAGCTCTTGGGCTTAGGCGATTCTCTTGCCTCAGTCTCCCAAGTAGCTGGTACTACAGGTGCCCGCCACAATGCCCAACTATGTTTTTGGTGTTGCTGTTGTTGTTGTTGCAGTTTGGCTGGGGTTGGGTTCGAACCTGCCACCCTCAGTACATGGGGCCAATGCCCTACTCACAGAGCCACAATGCCGCCCAATGTGGATATATTTAATACTATTCAACTATGCATTTAAAAATAATTAAGATAGTAAATTGGAGGGTTTTTTTAACAATTAAATAAAGAAGAAAATGGCAATAGATCTCTTGCTTTTTCTCATTGGGTGCCTCTCAATGTTTCACACCCTGAAGGTCCAAGAACTGCTGTAGGACATTATCTCCCTTCCCCCAGACTATCCTCCAGCAGCAGCCAGCTGACACACTGCTCTCAGAGCAAGCAGGGTAGGTCTGCAATTCTAGGACCGAAGGGGAAATAGTCAAGAGAAGACTTCAGGTTGACTGTCCCAATTCTAATCATGACTTTATCCCTCGGCCTAGAAAAGTGGAGTGGGTTCTAGACCCCCAGTTGAAGGATACCTAGGGCAAAAAAATAAGGAGTCTTTTATAGTGTTTTATTAAAACTATAAGAGTAGATAATAAAGAAATGCCACAAACAAGTATAAGCTCCTTGATGACCAAGGCCACATGCATGTTCTTTGCATTCCTTCTAATTTGTCACTTGTAGACGTCACTAAGTAAGTATTATACATACTGTTCATGAAGGTTCATACTGATGACAAGAACACCATTAGCAAAAGAATGGGTCTTTTGTCCAGAAAAATGCCCAGTAGACTCAAAAGTCAATGTGCTTATTTTAATGAATGAATGAAGGTCATTTCTGCAATTAAAATCTCCACTGATTTCACAACAATTTTTATTAAAAACTTCTATAAAACTATTTTTTCCTGGCAGGTGAATACCATACTGCCCAACATTTGGTACTTGGAAATTCTCCCCAAAATATACTATTTTTTTTAAACTAACATCACATTAATTATATTCTATGAGACAGCCTCTGACAATATCTAGAAGCATACAAACCATTGATTTATGACAAAAATCACTCAAGTTTGTCCTTCAGTTGGGACTGCTGGTAGGACAGACAAGAAGGGGTTTTCCACTGTACATGATTTTTACTGTTGTTCATAACACCAAGAAGCTATAAAATCAATCTTCTCAAATATTTACATTAACAAAGCTCTGAGTCATTCACAGCATGAAAAGTGAAAATATAGTAATTGTTTTAATTATATTGTTTCTCAGAGACAGGGTTTCAGTCTATTGCTTAGGCTGTATCAACAAACCCTTGAGTTCAAGCAATCCTGTGTCAGCCTCCCAAGCAGCTGGCACTACAGCTGTGTGCCACCACATCCACCTAATTTTTTTTTTAGAGATGAGATCTTGCTATCCAGGCTTTTTTTAAATTTCTGGCCTCAAGCAATCCTCCCACCTCTGCCACCCAAAGAGCTGGGATTACAGGAGTGAGCCAATGTGTCCAGACTAATTACATTCTTAAGAGGGTTTCAGCAGAAGGAAAAGGTTTCTAACTGATTATTTGGATATATTGTGATAACAAAATTAGACGCTGACCCTATTAAAGTAGCTGTTAAAAATGAATGTACACAAGTATACTCAAATATATGCCCTAAATTGTGATGCTTTCTAGCCCTTAAAATAAAAAATTTTACAACATTTACCTCCAGTATATACCAAAAATAAAGTGCAGTGGAATCCTTCTATAAGATTTTTGTTGGGGTCAAGGGTGGTATGGTAGATCACTCCTACAATCCCAGCACTTCACGAGGCTGAGAGAGAAGGACTGCCTGAGCCCAGAAGTTCAACACTAGCCTGGGCAACAAAGCAAGAAGCCACTTCTACAAAAAAACTTAAGAATTAGCCAGACATAGCGGCATGTGCCTGTACTCCCAGTTAACTCGGGAGGCTGAGGTAGAAGGACCACTTGAGTTCAGGGGTTGGAGGTAGCAGGGAGCTATAATCCTGCAATGTACTCCAGCCTGGGTAACAAAGTAAGACCTCTTCTTTAAAAAAAAGATTTTTATTGAGTATAAGACTGACACTTTTTAGATTAACCTTTTTTTTTTTTTTTTGAGACAAGAGTCTCAAGCTGTCTCCCTGTATAGAGTGCTGTGGCGTCACACTTCACAGCAACCTCAAAGTCTTGGGCTTACGTGATTCTCTTGCCTCAGCCTCCAAAGTAGCTGGGACTACAGGCACCTACCACAATGCCCGGATATTTTTTGGTTGTAGTTGTCATTGTTGTTTGGCAGGCCCTGCCTGGATTCGAACCCTCCAGCTCTGATGTATGTGCCCTAGCTGCTGAGCCATAGACTAACTTATTTTAATAGACTCATTTATAATCTGTGTAGTTTCAGGATTTGTTATAGGCAGTAATATGATTTTCAACTCATTGTATATCCAAATTTACACAACCTTGGTAAGATTCCATACACAGCCAGATCATCACTTGCTTTGAAACAGAAGTAGTTGGGTTCAAACCCAGCCTCAGCCAAAAAAAACTGCAAAAAAAAAAAAAGAAACAGAAGCAGACTATCATTTTAAGGTACTTGAAACATCAAAGATTCTGCTTCATTTAAGTAAAATTTATTTGCTACAACTCACAAAGGTAATCAATTTCCTTTAGCTATCCTTTAATTTTATCTGAATCAAAAACATAGCATGAACAATATTAATAAATGAGAACAGTGCTGGGTGTAACGGCTCATGCCTGTAATCCCAGCACTCTGGCAGGCCAAGGCAGGTGCATGAGCTCAGGAGTTCAAGACCAGCCTGAGCAAGACCAGTCTGTACTAAAAATAGAAAAATTAGGCAGGTGTGGTAGCATATGCTTATAGTCTCAGCTACTTGGAAAGCTGAGACAAGAGGATCACTTGAGTCCTAGAGCAGGCGTCCTCAAATTGCGGCCCATCTAGGACATTTATCTGGCCTGCCGGGTGTTTTTGCCACCGTTGCCTGTCCTGCTTAGCAGCCGACTCATCCCAGGGCCCGCAGTCTGACCCTCCAACAGTCTGAGGGACAGTGAACTGGCCCCCTGTTTAAAAAGTTTGAGGACCCCTGCCCTAGAGTTTGAGGTTGGTGTGAGCTATGATGCTACAGCACTCACCCAGGATGGTATGGTGAGACCCTATCCTCAAAAAAAAAAAAAGGAACAAATGACCAACAAGCACAAGGGGATTTTCTAGTTTTTTACAGTAATGTTTAAAAATACCTTTTCTATTGGGATGGAGGGCACTTCTTCAGAAAACTGTACTGAGCATATTTTGCTTACAGACACATACACATATGTGTATCTTTTTCTATTAAAATAAAAACGCAATTAGTCTTTCATTTCCAATGGAAATCTGTGGCAGAAGTAATATGAATAACTGCTCCAAATCAAGATCTTTATTAGAGATACTACCGGTAGTCTAGAGGTCTAAAAATAGTAGCATTGGCTTGGCGCCTATGGCTCAAGTGGCTAAGGCGCCAGCCACATACACCTAAGGTGGTGGGTTCGAATCCAGCCTGGGCCTGCCAAACAACGACGGCTACAACCAAAAAGTAGCCAGGCATTGTGCTGGGCACCTGTGGTCCCAGCTACTTGGGAGGCGGAGGCAGGAGACTCGCTTGAGCCCAGGAGTTGGAGGTTGCTGTGAGCTGTGATGCCATGGCACTCTACCCGGGGGGACAGCTTGAGGCTCTGTCTAAAAAAACAAAACAAAACAAAAACAGTAGCATTGCTATTTTCCCCTACTATAACTGAATATATGAGTTAACAAGAGAACTGGGGCTGCACACAATGGCTGATGCTTGTAATCCAAGCACTGTACAAGACCAAGGTGGATGAAGTGCAGGAGTTCAAGACTAACCTGAGCAACATAATGAGATACAGTCTGTACAAGAAAAAAATTTTTTTTAATTAGCCAAGCATTGTAGTGTGTGCCTGTTGTCCCAGTTGCTCAGGAGGCTTAGGCAGAAGGATCTCTTGAACCCACAAATTCAAAGTTACAGCGAGCTATGATCACACCACTGCACTCCAGCTTGGGCAACACAGTGAGACCATCCTGTCGTAAATAAGTAAATAAATAAATAACAGTAGTAATAATAGAATTGGAATACTAGTAAACGTTACAAGTCCAACTATCTAGTACAGTTATTTTTAAGTTTTATTCACTGTATCGTGATGGAAATCATTCAAATACATGTTCATCTACATGATCCCTGTTGCACTCACTGCTATACTTACCCCAACCCATTATTCAGCACCCAGCACACAGGGGAACCCAGTTCGTCCTGGAATCTTCCTCTACTCTCTCCAACATGCATGTTCACTCTTATCCATAGCCCAGCTCTGCCTAAAGCTATTCCCATGATCACTAACACCTATTCCATACCATTGTCTTTCACCATTTCTCCTTTCTAACATCATTTGTCTTGTTATCCCTCAGATTTTAGGAGGTGGGGTGGTCAACAGCCTCCTTAGCTGGATAGAACCACCAACAGCCATGAGCACTCTGTTCTCCTCTCAGGTATGTTAACCTCTCTTCTCTCTTGTAATTCAAGGGAAAAAAAAGATTCAGTACCCCTGATTTTGAATAAAAATATAAATACATGTATAAATAGGTGTATCAGGTGTATGTGCATATATGTGGGCATAGTGCTTTTTATGGAAAAAAAAAAGAGAAAGAAAGAACAAATGTTCATTTGGGGGGAAGCTGTAAAGTGCTTTACTGACTCCTCCCTTCTGTCTGCCTTTCAGCTACTACCCTCCAAGGTTATGGGACTTTCCACCCATTGTGGTCTCTGGGTTAAATGGCTCAAAACCACACACTAGCATAGTCCCTTCTCCTTGACAAATTAACCAGTTAAGATGGAAACATTACTTTATTGATGTAGATATGGGTGTCAGACTGCTCTAAAAAGATGTTAGCACAACAGTAGTTTATAGCAGTTTCCAAAGTGTGATGCACTTTGGTGATCACTTTCAGTGATCCCTTTAGGGGATACACAATGTTATAACTATTTTTGGCAATACAAAGATGTGACCTGCCTTTTTCTCTTTCATTTTCTGAGTATACAACAGTGACTCCAGAGGATAGACGGTATGTGATGCCGATGTGCCACTCTGACAGCTAATGAAAAGTGCTTGTATAGTCTTCAGTGCCTATCATTTTAAAAAGCCAGTTTTACTTAACAGTGTCCTTGATAAAATAATAAGAGCTATTAATTTTATTAAATCTCACCTCTTGAGAACTTGGTCTTTTTCTCTTCTGTGTGACAAAGGGGGAGGCACACACAAAACACTTCTGCCGCACACAAAGTGTGCCTATCTGGACGCAAAGCATTTATGTAATTGCTTGAGTTTATAGCTTTTGTCACAGAATACAATTTTTGCTGCAAAGAACAACTGGCAGGCAACTTATAGTCATTCAGACTTTGGTATGCAACAGACATTTTCTGTAGAAAATGAAGAAAGTGAGCCTGTCACTTCAAGGAAAATGAACAGTATCTATTGCCAATGACAAAATCTGAGCTTTCAAAAGAAAATTCAGATTTTGGAAAACTTAAATTTGTCACCAAGAAGCTGACCACTTCCCAATCTTAAATTTTTTTTGGTGAGACTGATGGTCATACTAATAAATGTAATTTGTTTAATACTGTATTGTATAACTGAATGTGCCAACATTTCAAAGATCTGCATAATGTTACAAAATCACACACAGGTCAAAGATTTATTCAAAGTGTAAGACAGAACAACAGATTTTAATGTTAGAGTTAAAAAACATCATTGATACAGTGTCAGATTCAACAGTTCAACTGACCTTTAAGAATCTGCCACTTAGGGTGGCGCCTGTGGCTCAGTGGGTAGGGCGCCAGCCCCATAGACTGAGGGTGGTGGGTTCAAACCTGGCCCCGCCGAACTGCAACAAAAAAAATACTTGGGTGTTGTGGCGGGAGCCTGTAGTCCCAGCAACTCAGGAGGCTGAGGCAACAGAATCACTTAAGCCAGGAGCTGGAAGTTTCTGTGAGCAGTGTGCCACCACACCATGGCACTCTACCGAGGATCTCTACCCAAAAAAAAAAAAAAAAAAAAATTTGCCACTTGGCTCAGCACCAGTAGCTCAGTGGTTATGGCACCAGCCACATACACCAAGGCTGGTAGGTTCAAACCTGGCCTGGGCCAGCTAAACAACAATGACAACTGTAACAAAAAATAGCCAGGCATTGTGGCGGGCACCTATAGTCCCAGCTACTTGGGAGGCTGAGGCAAGAAGGGCGACATAGGGAGACTGTCTCAAAAAAAAAAAATTTGCCACTTGTTGAATTTGGTACAATAAAAAATCTGCATAATTATCTGAAAAGACTAATGGTATATTTCATCCTTTCTCAACTCTGTATCTGTGTGTAGTCGGGTTTTCTTCAAATATGGGTACTTCAACCAAAACAACATCACAACAGATTGAAAACAGAAGCGGTTATACAAATCAAGCTATTGGGCAGTACTCTAAAGAGAATGGCAAGAAGTAAAACACTGCCATGCTTCTCACTAGATGTTTTTGTTTTAGAATACCTCTTTCATAAATGTATGTTATTTATGTTATCCACTTAATGTTTGACAATTTTTTTTTAAGTTGGTAGTATATATCTAAACTAAACATTATAAACTCTAGCCTCGCCTGGGCAACAGACTGTAAAAGAGCGCTTCTAAGTATATGTCTATCGGAGAAAGGACACCTTTGAATACAAATCAGAAGAACTTGACTCCAGTTCCAGCATGATTTCTTATTTGCTTTGGGATTTGAATAGATTACCTACTCTTTCTAAGGCATGAGTTTCCTCATCTGTAAAATGGACAACTTCTGTCTTGTTCTGAGGATAAGAGAAATAAGATTATGGAAAAGTAATTTGTGAACTACAAGTTATATTACCATTATAAGCTCTCAGAGTTTAAAAGTTTAAGTACTTCTTATGATGTTTCTATGACATTCTCCCTATCCTTGAAAATTTATTACTAAAAACAGAGATTACAAAGAACACAAAGTGGAGATTTTTGATTAGCCCATTAGCACAAAGGTCCAACCACATAATTTTATTGCATTAAGTTTCTTCCCATACAGTTATAGTTGGTAGTACATGTCTAAACTCAATATTATGAACATTTCCAAATATACACAAATGTACAGAAAATAACAAGCCCTAATATACCTATTAGTCAGCATCAACAATTTTCAAAAACTTGCTATTATTGTTTTATTTCTTACTTGAGTGCTTGTGCCTATCCCAAAGTTTTTTATAAATGTAAGGCATCATTTTATTATGCCCATAAATATTTCTATATGTATCTTTGACAGATGAGAATATTTTAAAATAACCACAATACTATTACTATAGCTGAAAACAATATGGTTACAATTCTTAATTATCACCTAAAACACATTCCATGTTCGAGTTTCCTGACTGTCTCAATAAAATGTTTTTATGAGTTTTTAGTTGGTCTGTATTATCAAAATATCACTCTTACCAGTTCTTTTCCAACTGAACCCAAGATTTTTAACTAACGCTAAGAAGAAAGAGGAAATAAAATTTTCTTTTAAAAAAAGAGGAAATAATACCATGCTTCATATACCATGTATAGTTTACAAAACAAAGGACTATCTTCCTGAGGAACATGCTTCTCTACCAACCAAACAACAGATCAACCCACTACAAAATAGGTCAGCATGGCAACACAGGTACTTTGGTATTCTAAGAAGTGACCAGAGAGGATAGCTCAGCTGTTCAGGGAGGGAAGGAGTTGTTAGACTGTGAACGGAAAAAGGTAACAGGAAACAACCACCCACCCTTTCGGAAAGGATGAGGTCACTCAGCCACAGCCCTCTAAGTTAAAGGTGAGGTTGGGAACCTGGTTCTAGTATAAGCCTACTAATCAAAAGAGTCAGGTACCCAAGACTGTAAGTCAACTCCTACAGGTTGTAATTTCAAGCTCAAAAACCAGTACTCTAACCTAGAACTATAATGGAAGTTCTATAACAGTTGTGAGAATTTATGCAAATTATTTAGTAAACATTTGTCAACAGGTGGTTCTACTAGGCACTACCCTAGGATATGAGCTATGTATTTTTAAAGACTGGTATGCAAGGCACACAACAAGTAGCATATACTTCTCTACACAGGCCTTTCTCCATTTATTTTAAGAAGAAGAATGAATATATTTAGTATTAATTATTTTGCAAAACCATTATAATTTATCTTTATTTCTATAAACTGCAGTGTGCTCCCATCCCACCCCCACACAGACATTAAAACAAATTTGAATGTAGTTTAGAACACTGAAGATTTTCCTACCTTGTTTTTGTTGTTGTTGTTGTTTTAAGAGATGGGGGTCTTCTCTGTCACCCAGGCTGGAATACAGTGGCACAATCATAGCTCTCACTACCTCATCTAAACTCCTGTCTCAGCTTCCTGAGTAGCTGCAACTACAGGCATACACCACTGTGCCTTGCCTCTACTTTGTCTTAAAATTGTTTTATTTTGCAAAGATTTGTATCAAGTATACTGTAGATGAAAATTGGTTAGTTGCATATAGAATAATTTTCAAAGGATTTGGTTCTACAGAAAAACAAACTTAATATAAAACTTAAATTAAAACTTAATATAAACCCCTTTTAGAATACTTCACCTCAATTTCACCTGTAAGTTTTTTTTTTTAAGTTTAAAACTGCAAAAGGAATGGAGAAGGGACAGAACATATTTCTCAAAGAATGCTTGAGAATGAATGGCTAGGTATGCTGACTTACCCCTGCTATCCCAACACTTTGGGAAGCTGAGGCAGTAGGATTGCTTGAGGCCAGGAGTGCGAGAAAGCCTGAGCAAGAGTGAGACCCTATCTCCATAAAAAAACAGAAAAATTAGCCTAGCATGGTGGCACACACCTGTAGTCATAGCTACTTGGGAGGCTGAGGCAGAAAGATAGCTTGAACCCAGGAGTTTGAGGTTGCTATGAGCTATGATGACCCCACTACACTGTAGCCTGAGTAATACTGCAAGACTTTGTCTTAAAATAAAATAAAAAGAATGCTTGAGAAGCACTTTATAAATATGCCAGAAAACATGAAACAGTCCTTGATAATAGCAGTTTTTAGTTGACACTATGAAGGATATTTTCAACAAAACAAATCTGGCAGTCAGATAACCATGGTAAAAATCCAGACTTCCCATTTCTGAACATTTTTGTTTCAAGTTTTTACTATTTGTAAAAATGGAAAAATTTTAAGTTTGAAACATTTTCAGTGAGGCTACTACAAATCTCTACACCACTGCAAATCCCAATACTAATCTTTAAGGAGACATAATTAAGCATAATGAGCAGAAAACAGTCCAAATTTGTCATTTGATTCTTGCACCAGGCAGACAAGACCTAGACAGGTGTTATTCCTCCCCCTATTTTATGTGCTGGTATTCAAACCCAATAGCTTACTTATATTTTTTTTGTCGATTTAGTCCCTTTTAATTTTTATTTTCTTCAGAGATAAGGTCTCATGATGTTGTCCAGGCTGGATTCAAACTGGGCTCAAGTGACCCTCCTGCCTCAGCCTCCTGGGACTACAGGTGCACACCACCACACACTACCCAATAGTGTACTTACATGGTAGATCTTTTCTTTTGTCTGCTCTGTACCATCAAAACAAACTATTCTTGTAATTTAGCTTCACTTTATAACACTATCGTGATTATGGTTCCTAACGAACAATCTAACCTAAGAAAATAACTCAACACATAAAACCTTAAAGAAACAGAAAACAATGCTATCAACCTCACTGCAAAAAACATAAGATTCTGAGCAAATGGCAGCAAAAGAACTATGGATAAACTGTTAACAAGAAATTCTCTTAAAAAAATCAAAGTTTGCGGGGGTGGTGCCTGTGGCTCAAAGGAGTAGGGTGCCGGCCCCATAAGCCAGAGGTGGTGGGTTCAAACCCAGCCCCAGCCAAAAACTGCAACAACAACAACAAAAAAATATATCAAAGTTTGCATGCTTCAACCTAAAGAAAAAGTCATAGGTTTCCTTTTTAAAAAGCTGGGTAAAGTTAATGTGTAGAATTCTGTTCAAATTGGTTTGGACTGTATATCAATATTAAAAGTTATAAAATTAACAGTATTCATCAGAATATTATAGGCAAAACAGGTTATTCACAGAATAAGTGGGACCCTAGCCTCTACAATTTCCTTGACCCTAATCATTACCTTCACTACTTATTACTGACAGCAGACTTTTCATGCACTGTTTACTTGTTTATGTGCCTTCTTTTTGTCCTTTTTGTCCTTCCGCCTTCTCCCACTAGACTATACATTCCACAAGAGCAAAAACTTTATCTTATATTCTACTGTAAAGCTAGTATCTAGCCCTTAGTAAAGGCTCAACATAAATCTGCTGAATAAAGAAATGGGTGAATAGCTTCTTCCCCCTGTGAACGTCCCCCACTTCCTTTCCACTATACACAGGTTAACGGGGACCTGTAAAGTCAGGGTCAAATCCTGTTATCTCTATGAAGATTGCCTCTCCAAGGTTTCTTCTCCCTTATAACCTGAATCTGGCCCTTACCTGCTGCCTGATAGCTTTACATATGTACATATCTCCCTTAAAATTCTTATAATCCTGTTCTCCTTAAGGGCATGGGCCCAAGTCTCCAACTTTTGGTAGCCACCTCAAGACTTGTAAATAGTATACATTAATAAACGTTATGCTTGATTATGTCTGTAGTTAACGTAGAAATTCTGTTAATCCAGTTAACAATTTCAACTTCTTATAACTTGTCCCTTCCTTCCAAATAATGCAAAAGGCCATGAAAATGTAGTCTGTTCCCTTTTACCTGAAATTTATCTATGGCAATTCAAGTTTTATATTCATATGTAATCATTATTTATGTTGATAATTTACTTTATCCATTACCCTCTCCCAAGATTAAATTTTTCTGTGTAATTAAAAAAAAAAAAAAACCTAGTGACTTTTTGGTGATATCTATAAAGAAGTTTCTAACCTCAATCAAGAAAGGGGTGAAATTTCATTGCTCTCTTCTTGTTGCTGAGGTATGGAAGGGTATTTTTCCATTTATGCCTTTTTCCTTTCTTGCCAAGATAGATCCCATTTCCTTCTTTACTGATCACACTCCTGGCAAGCTTTTATTATTTCTTTGTACCTGTCCTCAGTAATCTGTTTTTAGATCCTTCTTTTGAGCCACTCTTGTTTCCTCCAGTCATTTACTTGATTAAATTTCTAACTCTCTGTCTCAATCACTCTGTGTATAAAAACGGCCAGTTCTTAAAGCCTGAGCCTGCTTCTTTAAATTCACCCAACCCTTTATGGAACTCCCTTCACACAGCCAACCCTTGATCATCTCAGCTAATGAAATGTTATAAAAATAACAGATTATCTACAACACAAGAAAATCAGAAAAAACCTGACATCTGGGTTTGAAACATATCATGTGTAGCTTTGGACAAGATTTACTTTCTTAATTATGTTTTTGTTTAATCCAACATTAGTAAGATTTTCTTTTATAATGGAGAATATCTGTCTTGGTTTTAAAATTTGATATTACTTTTTTAAAAAGCCAACCAAGCATCAACTGTAGTTTTTCCTATGAAGTCTTTTTAACTGGTTCCTTCAATCTGATGAAATCTGTTATTAAAATCTGATTTCTGTTTCCTCTGAGTTATCTCCTCCTTTTCTTGGGATTCTGATCCAGATCAATTTACCCTGTACTAACCTACTTCTTCAGTCTAAAGTATCTTTTGCTTGAGAATGCAAAGCATTTTTTAAATGAACCTGACATCATGAACATGAAAGCATTTTAAAAACAAATGTCCAGTAAAATTTTTTGTTCAAATATCAAAGGATAGAAAACTGGTTTTGTCACATACTATGGGAAAACTTGGGGTTCCAAGATAAACTACACTGGTAATTCTAGCAAACTATATATGTACTAGGAGTTCATGATTACTTGAAACTAGAAAAACTTTAATATTAGACGACTGTATACATCAGCTTCATCAATATATTAAGTCTATATGTTAAAAATTCTAATTAAATTTCTAATATAGTCACATAAAGCATCAAAACAAACGCATGCATCAGTCCTGGTTCTTCCCTGGCCCCAGCCTAAACTCATCTATCTTCTTAGACTTATTGTTAAACCCCGATCTTGGCCTCACTTCCACTCCCAACCATGCCACAAATTTTTAAAATGTATAGGAAAAAGGAAAGGAACTGGGTTTTCAATAGGATCTTCTCTTTTGCCCTCTTCTCAGGTAACTGCCATTAAGTTTTTGGCCAAACAGGCCCCTGACCCCCAATTTTACATGTACTCAATTACTTTCACCAAACTGAAGCAAGGGAAAAGAACTCCCCAAATAGAAAAAGGAACAAAACTGGAAAATCCTGCAGCTCTGGTCCTAGCTCCTTCCATAATTATGCACTATCTGAAACATGAACGGAAAATAAGTACAATTTAAGCTAAATCAGATATTTTACTTTGAGTTGCTGATACGCTCGAGATAAAAACTAAAAATCTTTACATATTACCACAGTCTACAAATTTTTTTGCATTTGAATATAGATTTATGGTGCTTGAACCAATTTAATATACTCTTCACATTACCAGAATTCAAAAAGAACTCATTTCTAATTTCCCCCCACCCCGTGGATCTTTGATAAGTGCAAATTATTATACCTAAACCCGAACTCCTGGGCTGGTGTTATTTAGCCGAAATTTTGACATAAGATGCTAAACAACAGCCAAATAATTTTTGTTAAAGCAACCTTCTACAGTGTCTTCAAACTTAGTAAATTCCACAACTGTATTTAAAAAACAAAAGCCTTTCACAGTGCCTACTCTCATTCTGTCTAAAATACCTACACCAAGACACATATTCTTAGTTTTTCATTTTACTTTTCCAGCCTGCTGCCTTCACACTCTACAAACTTCAATTAATTACAGCCTTCCAAGCTGTGTCCACCAATACCAATATATGTGATTCTCAAGGAAAAGCAAAGAGTAATTAATTAGGAAGAATTCTTTTCTTCTTTCAAAAATTTACCTTAACAACCTCTTTTCTTGATGGAGATGAAATAGTATAAATCTTCTGAGGAAACAGTTGCCTTCTACATGTACTTTCCATCAGCCCATAAAGTGTGGCATAAAGAGGCATTTTTCTGACAGTCCCCCACAAAGTATTCAGAAGGTCTTTCATGGATGGTAAATTTCACACACACGGAAAAGAAAGAAGAGAAAGAAACATACCCGGTCATTTTCTAAACAGGTTTGATAGGTTTGGTTCACTTGTAAGAGCAGAGTATTTACTTATAACCTTTTAAAGCAGAAGTGGCAGCCGGAGCACTGGGTAAATAAAAACTTCACAGAGTTTTAAAACCCTGCTGCTTAACTCACTTCCCCTAGGTTCAAGGGGACGGCACTGCAAACCCCACGGCAAATTAGATTATGCAACAGGTTTTTCCTCCCCACCTTACTTATTCATCACAGGCTGGTGAGAGGTTGCTTTCTCCGAACAATTGAGACACGCAGGACTTCAAAACGCCAAGGATCTTGGCACATGACGTTTCCTACACTTTAGGGTTCTCCATATCCATTCATTTTCAGTTCTACTTGTGTTTTCTCAGGTTCTTTACCACTTTTCTTTAGGAAAATAACCCAGAATCTGAAAACTTAGGTTTTGCATAAATATTTTCCGCTGTGGTGTTTTATTACATCGAAGCTACACATGACACAGACCCTCAGTTGTCTTACTGGGCCTCCGGGTTTCTCACGTTTTACAGCTAATGTAAATAAGTCACTAGCGCACCGGGTCCCCCAACACCATGACCCGAGCTCCTGCAGGAAAACTGAGTTTTGTTTTGCTTGGTTTGGGGGCAGCGGGGGGAGGGGGGGTTTGGTTGGTAGAAGAAAGCAGCACCGTCACCACCCAGGTGGCCGCGCAGCTTACCCCAAAGGCGAATTTGGGATAATGGGAACAGTCAGGCCGGGGCCCCAGTTGGCAGGCGGGTTGTGTAATAGCCGCGCCTGGAAGTGAGCAGCTTCGCCCGCGAAGGTGCCGCGTCTCGTGGCGGTCGCTCCCCTCGGCGGGCCGAGCCCGAGCCCGCGCCCGCTCTCGGCACCGCGGCGCGGCCGGGGGTGCACGGACTGGGACCCCGCGCCCTGCCGCGCACGGACAGTGACCCCGCGTCCGGCCGCACGCCCCCTTCCAGCTCGAGCCGCCCCCAGAGAGGCCTACACCCCCTCTTCCGACGCTCGCGCGGCTCCGGGCCGCGGTCGCCCCCATCCCGCCTCCCGAAAGGGTGGCCGAGACGAGGGGAGGCAGAACCAGCGGCGCGGGAGCTCAGCTCCCGAAGTCGAGGTGCGCCGCGGGGCGTCCACGCGGCCGGGCACCCTGATCCCCACTGCCTCCCGCCCGCACACCCCGCGCGGCGCGCCCAGGCCACTTACTTTGGGGGCTCCCGACCCCGCGGCTCCCTCAGAGGGAAACGAAAGTTGTCACGGCGTCTCCTCTCGGGCCCCGTCGCCTCCCGGGCTGGAGGCGCCGCCGCGGAGCCCGGAGGGCGGCTGCGCTCCCGCTCGCGTCCCGTCCCGTCGCTCGGTCCTCCTCTTCGTCTTTTCTCTATATTATCTTCTCCTTCTCTGAGGAGTGGGAGGGGGCGGGAGGCTTAGGAGGAGAGGAGACGTTTGCAACTTTTCTTCACTCTTTCTTTTCCACCCTCCCCCCCATCAGCTTTCAAAAAAAAATGTCGAAAGGGGTGAAGAACTTGGAGAGGTAAAGGTGAGGGCCCACGTGGTGAAAGGGGAAGGGGAGGGAGACGTGATAATTGTTTTTAAAAAAAAAAACCGATTAAAGCCCCCCAAGAAGTGATACACAAAAAGAGGGGGAAAGGCAGGGGGGTGGGGTGGGGGGTTGGGGGAAAGAGAAAGAGTCGCTGGTCAGGAAACTTCAAGCGCGGATGAGGTCATTGGTTTAAAAATAAAGAGATGGCGTCACTTGAAACCAATCCCAGTGAATGAACTCAGCAGAGCCCGGGGGAAAGGAGGAGACAGGCGAGGGCAGGGCGGTGGGCGGTGGGCGCCGGGCGGGGCCGCGCGCCCGCCCTCCCATCCCGCGGCCGCCGCAGCCCGGAGCTCGGCTCCGCGCCTCGTTTCGGCAGCGCGGGGAGGGGTCAGGTCACGTTCCCTAACCGAGCTGGGCGACTCGGAGGCAGGTTCCACGGGCGCCGCTGGGAGGAGCCGGGGCTGCGGGAGGAGGCGGCCCCGCGGCTCCCCCTCCTCCTCCGGCGTCCGCGCGCCCTCCGCTCCGGCAGGGGTGTCCGCCGGGGACCCGCGCGCCCGCAGTGCTGCGCCCCAACAGGTACTGAAGGATTTTTGCCCCAACCCAGACGCAGAGCCTTTCCCTCCTCCTTGGGCTGTTTCCAGCCGCCTCACCGACGTAAAGAAAAGCAAACACTGATTTGAGAGAGTTACAATCGCTCTGTGAAACGTCTGACGAATCCAAAATGCAGGGCTCTGCTCTTAGGAGAGAAGTTACAGGTACTTTAAGAAAAATCACCGAAGGGTTGTTGGGCATTCAGCTATCACTATGTGGTTGAAAAGCTTGCACATGAATGTTTCTAAACTACTGTGCTTATATTTACACATATGAGTACGAGCAGCCTTAGAATTCTTTTCGAAACTTTTCTACATGGGGCAGCACAGAATCATCTTTAAATCAGACACTGCCCTCTTGAGAGGTGCAAGAACCTTCCTGAGTTAACTCTACCTCCCTCATTTTTTAAAAATTTGAATTCATTAATTCTCAATAACTCAAAACTTTGTTTTGAGTCAACGTCATGCTCTTTGGAAAACTAGAGACCTGAGGTGGTGACAAACCAGGACTTGGAATCGCTAAATAGGACAATCGGAGCTTTATTCCAGTGTTCTTTGAGCATTTGAGCGTGAAGCTGCCTTCTACTGAGAAGTACTCACGTGGATATCACATAAAGATGTGATTAATGATGGAAAAGCACACTGCGAATGTACTCCGTGAGCCAGAATTTATGTGTAGGAATAATCTAACTCGTAAAATATTCCATTTGCAATGTACCGTACTGGGACACTGACCCCTAAAGGCACTGTTCATTGTGGGATAGCCATGTGGACACTGACTAAAGGACTTTTTTTTTTAATTGGCAAAAGAACTGAGAAGCAAGTTCTGGGTGGGTTAGAAAGATAATAACATCTCTGTTGCTACTTTTCTGCCTTTAAATCCTGCAGCTAAAATGCATTCGTTATGATTGGTAATCATTTAAGGTTAGTATTATAGGGTCAGCCTCTGGGAATGGCTGACCCATTTTTTAGAAAAGGAAAAGGAGCCTATTTGGAGATGGGAGGGAGACGCACTTCTGGCAGTAAGTGAAGCCTGAAGGCCACAGATGCAAAACCAACTTTCAGCGGGTGCCTTTGACCTCTTTTAAGACTTCTCCCGCCGCTCTCTGTCCTCTGGCGGCCAGACATGTTATTGCAGCTTCCCTGGGATTGCTTGTGCCCGGCTAGTAAATCCCTAAAAATCTAACCACAGATAGATCTGCTGTTTTTAGAGTGGGCTGAAGGAAGTAGTTAGAAAAGATCTGCATCTCAAATCTGCCTAGTTGAAGGTGTTGGGATTTTTAGGAAGGAAGAAAAAGACAAGTCTTATACCAGAAGAGGAGGGCATGGATCTTGCCTGCATGAAATATTTGAGAATTGATGATACTCCCTTTACATGCTGCAGCTCCAGTTGCCTGACTTTAACTGACAAGTCTTGAAACCTTTCCCTCCTTTCCTCATTTTTTTTAAGACAGATGTGATGTCATCATACCTCATAGCAACCTCAAACTCTTGGGCTCAAGAGATCCTCTTGCCTGAGCCTCCCAGGAGGCTAGGACTACAGGCTTGCACCACCACACCAGGCTAGTTCGTGCTTTCTTTCCTTCTTTCCTCCCTTCTTCCCTTCCTTCCCTTCTTCCCTTTCTTCCTTCCCTTCCTTCCCTTCCTTCCTTTTCTTCCTTCCTTCCCTTTCTTCCTTTCTTTCATTTCTATTTTTAGTAGAGATGAGGTCTTTCTCTTGCTCAGGGTGGTCTGTAACTCCTGAGCTCAAGTGATCCACCCACCTCGGCCTCCCAGAGTGCTAGGATTACAGGCATGAGCCACTCCACCCAGCCAGCTCCTATCTTCATTTATACAATGAAGTTTGTTTTATGTATGCATGTGGTAGTACTATGATTGCTATTATGGGAGGCTCCTCAGTGTATTTCATCTAATTAGGGAAATAAGATACAGATTAAAGCTAATTAAAAACTAAATGAGGGGCCAGGTGTGATGGTTTACACCTATAATCCCAGCACTCAGGGAGGACAAGACAGGAGGATCACTTGAGCTTAGGAGTTTTAAGACAATCCTAAGCAAGAGTGAAACCCCATCTCTCTCAAAAAAAAAAAAAGAGAGAGAGAAATTAGCCCAGTATGGCAGATGCCTGTTGTCCCAGCTACTTGGGAGATTGAGGTAGGAGGATAGTTTGAACACAGGAGTTTGAGTTTGCTGTGAGCTAGGCTGATGCCACAGCACTTGAGCTTGAGTGACAGACTGACAAAAGTTAAATGATTGATTGAGTAGTATACAATATTAGTTTAAAAGAATCTAAGGGAGAAAAGGAGCAATGTAGGCTGAAAGTGTCAGGGGAGGTACCTTATGAAGAGTTTTAACCTTATCTTTGAAGGATACTTAAGATTTAGTCTGGGTAAAAAAGTCAATGGGGGGGCAGCGCCTGTTGCTCAAAGGAGTAGGGTGCCAGCCCATATGCTGGAGGTGGCGGGTTCAAACCCAGCTCCAATCAAAAACTGGAAAAAAAAAAAAAAGAAGAAGAAGAAGTCCATGGGGAGATTATTCCAGAGGGAAAACATCATGAGCAAACACGTGAAGGGTGAAGGTGGACTGCATAATGAATAAGGTGTATTCAGGTGAGAAATCGGTGACCTATCAAGTAGTACTAGAGATTGGTATTTATCAATTAGGTATGAGGTTAAATTTAAGAGATACAAGACTGAGCGTAGTGCCTCACACCTGTAATTCTAGCACTCTGGGCGGCCAAGGTAGGAGGATCCCTTGAGTTCAGGAGTTTGAGATAAGCCTGAGCAAGAGTGAGACCCTGTCTTCTACTAGAAGTATAAAAATTAGTCAGGCATTGTGGCAGGTAGCTGTAGTTCCAACCACTCGGGAGGCCAAGACAGGAGAATCAGTTGGACCCAGGAGTTTGAAGTTGCTATAAGCTAGGCTAATGCCATAGCACTCTAGTCTGGGATAACATACTAAGACTCTGTCTCCAAAAAACAAAAAAGCTAAACTATTATGCTCACTTGTCAATATCCTCTTCATAAATGAGGTCATGTACTAGCCTGCTTAAATCTTTTAGAATAGAACCCAAACTCCTTACCACGCACCATAAGTTCCTATGAAGTCTGACTCCTTCCTCCCTACCCTTGTGTTATACTTTTAAGCCCTATTGGCCTCCTTTTGGCTCTGGGAACACAACTCTTTACAAGTCAGGCTGTTGCTGCTATTTAAAAGGATTTTGTCTAAAATGTGACTATGACCCACTTCATGTTTAAGTCTTGCCTATGCTTTTTGGGTAGTAGGGGCCGCTGTCATCTTAGCATTCATAATACTGTCCAAACAAATTATCGTTTTGGGGAGAAGCAAGTTCTGCCTCAAAGAGAGGACACTGTTGGAGAAGGGTGATATTTGCAGCAGAGTAGGATATTACACAAGTTTGCCACTGAAGGAACTACGTGAAAGAAAAAAGTTACCTGTGTAATGTGAGAACGAGCAGGTACCCAAGACATTACCTGGTACGAACCTTTAAGAAAGTGAAGATGCAGAGAGAGTTAAGTGGCTTGCCCAAGGTTATACAGCTAGTTAGAGACTCCTAGCTTCTCATGGAAAGGTTTACAAAGAACTGACCAAATATTGACCTTAAAAGTTTAATAAGAATTAATTGTTAAATTCAATTGAATTCAATGACACAAATACATGCTCATTCCTAAGTTCCCTTTTAAGGAATTTAAAATGTATAACCAATAAAGAGTAAATAATAATTACCCTGTGTTACCAGTGTCTGTGTTATCAGGGTATATCTGATCTTTCTGTGGCAGATATGTAAACAGACACAATAAATTACATACAACTAGATGATTTTTCATTTATGAATTTGGCAATTATTTAAAAAATTGGCCCTCTCACAACTGAGTCAAGTGTGTGGAGAAACAGACTTTCTTGGTACCACTGGTGAGAGCATAAACTGGCATAACTTTTCAGGTGGGTAATTTAGCAGTACGTTTTCAGAAGTCTTTAAAAATGCATACCCAGCAATTCTACTTTAGGAATTAGTCTTAAGGAAATGATAGTACTATTTCCAAAGACATATGAATAAGGATGTTAATCGTAATATAAAATAATAACTAACATTTATTTGAAAACTATGTCATTCAGGCGCCTCTGACTCAGTGAGTAGGGCGCCAGCCCCACATACAGAGGGTGGTGGGTTCGAACCTGGCCTCAGCCAAACTGCAACAAAAAAATAGCCGGGCATTGTGGCAGGTGCCTGTAGTCCCAGCTACTCGGGAGGCTGAGGCAAGAGAATCCCCTAAGCCCAAGAGCTGCAGGTTGCTGTGAGCTGTGACGCCACAGCACTCTACCAAGGGTGACAAAAGTGAGACTCTGTCTCTTCAAAAAAAAAAAATGAAAACTATGTCATTCAATCCTTACAACTATTTTTACCTCCAGTTTACAGCTAAATTGCTGGAGTTGCAGAGCTGATGGAAGAGCTGGGATCTGAATAACATGCCCAACATATCTAACCAGAAGCAAGATCCTAGGGCTCCATAAGCTATATCAAAGGGCTTGGACTTTATTCAAGGCAAGCAATGGGCAAGCCTTTGAAAGATATTTTTGTTGTTGTTCTTTGTTTGGTATTTTTTTGAGACAGTCTCACTTTGTTGCCCCCAGTAGAGTGCAGTGGTATCATAGCTCACAACAACCACAGACTCCGGGGCTCAAGCAATTTTCTTGCCTCAGCCTCCCAAGTAGCTGGGACTACAGGCGCCCACCACAATGCTTAGAGGCAGGGTCTTGCTCTAGCTCAGGCTGGTTTCGAACTGGTGAGCTCAGGTGATCTGCCCGCCTTGGCCTCCCAAAGTGCTGTGATTACAGGCATAAACCACCGTGCCCAGATCCTTTGAAAGATTTTAAGCAGGAGAAATGTCAGGATCAGATTCGTATTTTGCCACATAAAGAATGGTTTGATGAGTCCATAAAGCAGGTTAGGGAACAATTGTAGAAGTTAGAGAACTAAATGGAAATGAAGAGGAAAAGACAGATTCAAGATATTAAAAAGCTAGAATCAAAAGAACCTTGTGACCGGTTAGATAAGAGCTGCTGAGTGTCAACAGTGAATCCTCCATATCTGACATGATTGCGTGGTTGTGCTGCTTACTGCCTTGAGAGGAAAGAGGTGAGGCTGAATGTTAAGCATGTTCAAGGGGCCTGTGGAACATCAAGAGGTACATTACATTTATGGGTCTGAAGGTCAGAGGCAATGTCTGGGCCGGAGATAAGGATTAGGGATTCATTAGCCATATTTCATTGTGGCCATGGCCAATAGATAAGATCATGTGGGGAGAGTAAGAAAATAAATCTTGGCAATCAAGAGAATTATGAGGTTTAAAGCTCATAGGGCAGCTGAGGAAGAGAAATTAGAGAAGTAGAAAAGTAATGAAAGTGGCAGTTACAGAAAGAAAGCCAAGAAAAGAATTTTAAGCAGGGAAAGAGTGTTTCTGGTAGGTTACTACCTCAAGGAAGCCCTATAAGATAAGGACTAAAAGCCTTTCTTTGATTTAGCAATAAAGTGACCATGGAGAGCGTGGTTTCACAGAAGATAATTTTGCAGAAAGCTAGATTGCAGTGAGTTGCAAAAGGAATAAGGAGGACAAAAATGCAACAGGAAATAGATATTACTCCTTCAAAAAGCTTAACTGTTAAGACAAGGGGAAAAATAGGATAAATGCCTAGTTAGAGACAGATATAAAACATTTAAAGCCTATAAAAATCCTAAGGATGTGATAACCAATCTAAGGTTTGGTTTTGTTTTAATCAAACAATTCATAATAAACAGGGATTAAAGAAATGAGAAATGAGAATTTCTCAGTTGCAACCTCAGGAGAGTTGCAGGTGGACTTTCACTGCCTACAGCCCAAACTTTATTTTCAATATGATGTGGAACACACATCTGGGAGTTTTGTCAAGGATAATCTGACGAGTCTTACAATAACTATAAGATATTTTTTAAATTTCAGGTTAATGTGAGGGTACAAATGATTAGGTTGCATTATTTTCATTTGTTAGGTTGAGTCCCAGTTGTATTTGTGTCCCTCATCCAAGAGGTATGCCATATACCCTTACAGTGTGCCTGTCAGTTGAGAGCATACCCATCTCCCTCTCTCCTCCCTCTCCTTCCTCTCTTCTTTCCTCTTTTTGCTCTCTCCCCCCTCCCTGTAAAATAAAATATTAAGAATAAAAGAATGATCATTTCTAACAACAAATGCATTTATCATTTAAAAGGCTAAAAAATACTTCTACAATAAAAAAAGACATGATGGTGGTTGTAGGGGGAAAGTAAATAAATAAAAGGCTAAAAAAGATTTGTTAGTAATTACTTATAACTTTTCTCAGTTGTTGGCTGGGCACAGTGGCTCATGCCTGTAATCCTAGCACTCTGGGAGGCTGAGGTGGGTGGATTGCTTGAGCTCAGCAAGACCCCATCTCTACTAAAAATAGAAAAAATGAGCCAGGAGTAGTGGCCCACACTTGTAGTCCCAGCTACTCGGAAGGCTGAGGCAAGAGGATTGCTCAAGCCCATGAGTTTGAGCTTTCTGTGAGGTAACATGATGCCATGGCACTCTACCCAGGGTGACAGATTGAGACTCTGTCTCCCCCCAAAAGTAATTAATTTAATTTACTTTAGTAAATAAAGGTCTTACAGTACCTTTAATAGAAAGTCAGGAATTGAAAAATTAGAAAACAGTAATAAGGATGCTGCAGCAACCAAAAAATTGTGAAACCCTAGGTTGAGTGATTTTTATTTCTTTTTATCTGACCCCAAAGGAAAATAATTGGAATGAACACAGTGATGTCTTTTTTTTTTCCTGACATAAAGAATGTTTTTAAAAATTGGTGTCTGTTTTCGAAAGCCAGGGACTTTTAAATGTTTTTTTTTTTCCATTTTCTGAGTAAACATACATCTCAATGTGCTCAGTTTTTTAAATTCCTAGTGGCTTTCTGGACCAACAATGACAACATTCAATAACAACATTCATGTTTATAAATGTAAACATTTACCTTCAGGAACAGACTTTAACCAGTAACTGCACCTCTTGTTCAATCTTGTTTAAAGAGCAAGATGGGATATTCTGACCAAATAACAGAATACTATTTTAATTAAAAATACTCTTTAAATTTGTGTAAACTCAATTTTTTTAATGTCTTGACAAAAACAATCTATTCCTCTTATTTAGGTTGTTGAGTTTTAGGAATATTTCAAATCACTACTATTTCTAAAGAAATCACTGGTTTCTAAAGAAACTAGAAATTAAATGGAATTTGAAAAATAAACTATCGTATGTCAAACATCAAATCACACAAAAAGTAGCTCTTTTTGTACTCAGTTGAACTACCTTGGGAGAACTTGGGCAAGAGCGCTGTCTAGGGCCCTAGACTGAGCTGCTGAGCTGAGCCATTTTTTTTTTCTTAGAGTCAAGGTCTCAACCTGCCGGCCTAAGCTAGAGTACAGTGACACAGTCATAGCTTACTACAGCCTCAAATTTCTGGGCCCAAACAATCCTCCTGCCTTAGCCTCCCAAGTGCTGTGGTTAGAGGTTATGAACCCTCTCACCTGGCCCATATTGGATTTTCACCACCTATGAGTAAGATATTATCTTCTTTTTTATTTTATAGTGGAAGATATTGGGGCTGAGAAAATTTAAGTCATTTTCTCAAAGACACATAGCTAGTAAATAGCAAATTAGGATTTGAACACGAGTTTTCCTACAAGATGTTGTTGAAAAGGTAAAAGTATAAAATTTAAATATAGTGGTTCAAAAGGCAGGGGAGGAGCAAGATGGCAACTTACTTGCAACTGGGCACTATGAGACTGGGGAGAGAAGAATTTAGGCATCTCTGACTGGTGGGATCTGCCCAGAAACATCCCTTTGGGGACACAGGGTAACAGTGAGAGACTTCTGGACCCCATGAGGAGGACAAAAGCACTGGAGAACTGGAAAGTGGTTGTGTGTGTTCGGTCGGTCTAATCCCACCAGCAGATGTAAGTACAGCAGCAGTGAGATTGCAAACTGGAAAGGCCTCACCTGTGAGCTGTTTTGGTTTTTTTGGACTTCGGGACTCAGTTGAACTACCTTGGGAGAACTTGGGCAACAGTGTGGAAGCCTTTAAGCCTTGTCTAGGGCCCTAGACAGAGCTGCTGAGCTGGACGGAGCTAATAGTGTTTGGCTGTGGGCCGCTGGGAGCCATTGTGGGAGAACCGCCCCAGCAAGCTCTGCCCTCAGGATTGCAGACCAAGGCACTGGCAGGAGACCTTGGGTGAGTAATCTAGTGACTGAGCAGCCTAAAGGTGGGGACTGAGATACCTTATAGCCTTGGCCCTCAGGGGCATAGAGTGAGACCAGTTTTGGCACACTGGGTAAGTGGACAGCCACTTCAGGAGTGATCCCAGGGACAAGTGCTTTCCTGGGAAAGCTTCTGCTTAGCCAAGGTTAGCAGTTTAAAGTGCCTTTTAAGCAGCTAAGGAGAGATTTAGGCTCTCCACCTGCAGGGTTTGAAAAATCAGCAGAGGCCTCCAGTCTCCATCTTGTATAGCAGTATCAGCATTTTGATTTTGATTAATATCTCATACTCCAGAAGATCACCTGTTACCCAGACAATGTTTGGCAAGATATATATACTGCTTTGTGGGGTTTTTTGTTTATTTTTTTTTTAATTTCAACATTTTCCCTCTAGATTTTTCTTTTTCTTTTCTTTCTTTTGTTTCTTCATTTTTATAGTTGAAATATAATTTTCCATTGTTGCCTTCTTTAACAATTAGAACTTCATTTTTGCTAGTTTTTGTACCCATATTATTTGGTTTTCCCTCAATTTTATCTGTAAAGTTTTCTGTTTGCTTGTTTTGGTTTGATTTATAGCATTTTTGTCTTTCCTCTCTACTTGGTGGAGGTGGGGTCCTATGTCTGAACAACCTAGCAAAGAGCAGCTGACCTCAAGGGAACCACCCAACCTAGCACCCCCAGAGGTTGGGGTTTTTAAGGTGGGTCAAAGTACCCTACTGTATACCTACCTATATTGCTCCTGTCTCCCTTTTCCTGTACCTCTCTTTTTGTCAATATTTCCGTTTACTCACCCCCTCTCCTTTCTCTTTTTTCTTTTTTTCCCTTCTTGCTCTTTAATCTTCTCATCCTTTTTGTCCTGTACCAAAAGGACTCATCAAAACCCTAGTCCAGAGGCATGATAACTTAAAGAGCAAGAGAAAGTGAAAGGAAAATTAGGGCAAGGAAACAGATAAAAGAAAACAGACATGAGGAAGAATCAGTAGAAAAATCCTGGTAACATGAAAAACCAGTCCAGAGCAAGCCCCCCAAGGGACCATGAGGTAGCTACTGCAGAGGATTCCATCTATAAAGAAATGTTAGAAATTTAGAATACAGATGATGAAAACAATGAAGGAAATGATGGAAACAATGAAGGAAACTGCTGATAAAGTGGAAAATAACCAAAAGGAAATCCAAAAACAGAATCAAATACGAGATGAACAATATGAAGAATATAGAAAGGATATAGCAGAGCTGAAGGAACTGAAGCAGTCAATTAGGGAACTTAAAGATGCAATAAAAAATATCAACAATAGAGTAGACCATGCAGAAGAAAGAATCTCAGAGGTAGAGGATGAAGCTCTTGAGAAGTTCAGATAGTTAAAAGAGGCAGAAAAGAAGAAAGAGAAAGCAGAATGTTCACTGACAGAATTATGGGACTTTATGAAGCTTCCAAACATATGACTTATAGGTATCCTAAAAGGGGAAGAAGAATGCCCCAAGGGAATGGAAGCCATACTAGAGGATATTACAAATGAAAATGTCCCAAATAGCGCCAAAGCTGCTGACACACTCCTTTCAGAGGGATATCGGGCCCCAGGTCACCTCAACTCTAACAGAGCTTCTGCAAGACACATTGTGATGAACCTGTCCAAAGTCAAGACAAAAGAAAAGGTTCTTCAAGCTGCCAGGAGTAAGCACCAGTTGACCCACAGGGGAAAATCCATCAGGGTAACTGCAGACTTCTCTAATGAAACTTTCCAAGGCAGAAGACAATGGTCATCTACCTTTAATCTACTTAAGCAGAACAATTTCCAGCCCAGAATTCTATATCCTGCTAAGCTAAGCTTAAAAATTGACAGAGAAATCAAATCATTTACTGATATACAAACATTGAGGAAATTTGCCACAACAAGACCAGCTCTACAGGAAATACATCAACCTGTTCTACACACTGACCATCACAATGGATCAACAGCAAAGTAAGAACTTAGAAATTAAAGGACAGAACCTAACTTGTACAATGATGCAAAAGATAAAACTAAGCAGTAGACTCTCACAAAATAAGATGAATAGAACACTACCACACTTATTAATTATCTCAATAAATGTTAATGACTTGAATTCCCCACTGATGAAGCATAGATTGGCTGACTGGATTAAAAAACACAAGCCATCCATTTTTCTGTCTTCAGGAAACACACCTAATTTCAAAAGACAAATTAAAACTCAGAGTTAAGGGTTGGAAGATAATTTTTCAGGCAAACGGAATTCAGAAAAAAAGAGGAGTTGCCATCTTTTTTTCAGATACATGAGGATTTAAAGCAACTAAAGTCAAAAAAGACAAAGATGGTCACTTTATATTGGTCAAGGGAAAAATACAACAAGAAGACATTTTGATTCTAAATATTTATGAACCAAACTTAAATGCTCCCAGATTCTTGAAACAGAACTTACTCAGTCTCAGCAATATGATATCCTATAACACTATAATAACAGGGGACTTCAATACTCCTCTTACAGAACTGGACAGATACTCTAAACAGAAATTAAGCAAAGATACAAGGGATAAAATGAGACCCTAGAACAACCGTGCTTGATAGACTCATATAGAACACTCCATCCCAAAGATAAAGAATATACATTCTTCTCATCACCCCATGGAACATTCTCCAAAATTGATCATATCCTAGGTCACAAAACAAACCTCAACAGAATCAAAAGAATTGAAATTTTATTTTGTATCTTCTCAGATCACAAGGCACTGAAGGTGGAAATCAACTCCAACATAAATGTTCAACCCCACACAAAGGCATGGAAATTAAACAGCTTTCTGTTGAATGACAGTTGGGTGCAGGAAGAAATAAAAGAGGAAATCATTAACTTCCTTGAGCATAACAACATGAAGACAAGCTACCAAACCTGTGGGATACAGCAAAAGCAGTTCTGAGAAGAAAATTTATTGCTTTAGATGCCTACATTCAAAAAACAGAGAGCACATCAACAAACTCACAAGCCATCTTATGGAATTGGAAAAAGAAGAAAAATCTAAGCCTAAACCCAGAAGAGGAAATGTCCAAAATTAAATCAGAGATCAATGAAATTGAAAACAAAAGAATCATTCAGAAAATTAATGAAATGGCTCGGCGCCTATGGCTCAATCGGCTAAGGTGCCAGCCACGTACACCTAAGGTGGCGGGTTCAAATTCCCAGCCCAGGCCTGCCAAACAACAATGATGGCTGCAACCAAAAAATGGCCAGGTGTTGTGGCGGGCGCCTGTGGTCCCAGCTACTTGGGAGGCAGAGGCAGGAGACTCGCTTGAGCCCAGGAGTTGGAGGTTGCTATGAGCTGTGATG
>CAUYQV010177929.1:0-29599 GCA_963574575.1 Galagoides demidoff
CTCCTGGGCTCAAGCGAGTCTCCTGCCTCTGCCTCCCAAGTAGCTGGGACCACAGGCGCCCACCACAACGCCCGGCCATTTTTTGGTTGCAGCCATCATTGTTGTTTGGCGGGTCCAGGCTGGGGATTCGAACCCGCCACCCTAGGTGTATGTGGCTGGCGCCTTAGCCGATTGAGCCACAGGCGCCGAGGGGAACTGGATACAATGCCGATCTTTGCCTCTTCCAGCCCAATCTGGAGATGGAGTTCCCAATACCCTCTCCTGATCTTCATAAGGATGATGTAATTCTTTTTTATGCTTCTCCTACATCCCGTGCCAGAGAGTCCTTGGGTAGGAAAGTCAATTATTGTGTTAAATAGAAACCGCTGGGCCGGAAATTCAAGGACCCAACCTCGACTCTCCTAGGAGAACTTACAGAAGTCACCCAACCTTTCTGAGCCCGAATTTCTTCATCTGTGAAGCAGAGAATAAAGATGCATCCTGGCAAGGAAACCTTTGAAGATTCCTCTGTAAAAGTACCTAATGTCATTCTGAAAACATAGTAAATGGCCAGAAACCAGACCGGTGTTGAACGTAGGCACGGTCACACTTAGAACTCAGGTAACTCCTGTCTTCACCGCTGCAATCATTTCCCAATGGATGGGTCTCTTTTTCTCTCGAATTGATCCTCTACTACAGTGACAGATTAATCATCTAAAGACATCATTGTTATTATGCCATCCTTGACTTACGTACATATAGGAAAAGCACAAAAATCCCCATTCCAAAATCAAGAGTCCTTGGTGACCTGGAAATGCCACAGAATCTGGGCTTCCAAGCTGGCCAATCTTCCCACCACCCCGGCTACTCCACCCCACCTTCTCACCCCTTCATTTCATCTGTGGGTTCAAATCCTTCCCTCTCCAAGCTTCTCTCCCTCCCCCATCTTGTTCATAGCCTTTGTGGCTAATTTTATCCAAACTTTGTCTCTTTAATCTGGTCCTCCAAGAGCCTCCCTTGAATGTATACCCATTTCCTCCCCCCCATGCATTTTCTATAGTGTACATTTGGGCACATATGTAAAATGTATGTTTTGTACACATATGTAAATATTCAATATGTTAATAAAAACCTAATAGATAGATATAGCTCTTTCTGTCTTGTATATGAAAATTATATCACTGCCAATGAAATTATAAGCTCCCTATAAAACAAAAGCTGTGGCTCTTTCAAGCACGGTTCTGGGGAGGGAGTTGGCTCTCAGTTAAAATGCATCTCTAAAATATATTGGGCCCTATCACTTACTGTGCCTTCTGGGAATTGAATTTCATCTTCTATACAGTGCTCTCAACACTTACTTTGTGCCTCCATCACATACACTCCTTATCCTGGGAGGCTTCGTAACCTGCGTTAAATACTAGTGCTAAATGCCTAAGAGCTGACACAACCACCTCCTACTGGTCCTCCCATTTATGGAGTGACTATTGCTAGCACTGAGGGACTTGTCACAGAAACTCAAGTACGAGTTGTTTTATTTCACCCTCTCCCACAAAGCCATGAACTGCTGAACTGGCCTCATTTTTACGCATGCTCGGGGCAGTGTAAGGAATCGTCCACGGCCATGGCGCTAGGAAGAGGCTGAGCTGGATTTGGACGCCAGGCCGACCTGCAGCTAAATGGCTGTTACCACCTTGCAGAATGTTCTATTCCTGCCCAGGCACACTTCTCTCCCCCTCGGGGGTGTGTATGCTGTCCCTGTGCCTGCTGGCTGCACCCTCCGCGTCCTGGGGAGCTCTTTCCTCCCCCCCCCCCAGCAGGGGTCCGCTCCCTTCTCTCCCCAGGAGGCCCCATCTCCCGCCAGCTTGAAGCTCTAGCTGAGTCTGCTCGCTGCTCAGGCTCCTGCAGTGACTACACACCCTTCCTCGCCCCCGCATTCCTCAAAAAGTGCTTTTCTGGGTTTCCAGGGCTGCCTCCTTCCCTTCCCCAAACCATTCTCAGAGTGAGGAGTGTTTGAAACAGCTGCGGCCCATCGCTAACCCCGGGGGCTGAGATTGCCCGAACTCCCCGGGCTCTGCAGCAACCACGCCCGCTCTGAGAGGAAACCGCCCAGCCAGGGGCTGCTCCCAGCCTCCGTATGGGCCGGGCCTGGAAAGGGGGAAAAGGGCTGCTGTGCATTCAGTTCTCGGGCGCCTGGAAACTGCGAGAACCTCTATAGACGTTGTTTCATTTAGTTCTCACAATGCTTTAGCCAGAGGAGGAGTATCATCCTCGTTTTTGCAAATGAGGGAGCTGGGTCCAGAGAAATTGGGTGACAGCCTAAAATCACACAACAGGGCAGGGTGAGAAGCCCAGTCCACCTGCCCGGTCTTCTTCGGTCGGCTGCAGCCGGTGAAACGAAAGTTGAACTCAGACACTTTTACCTCCCCTTGAACGACTCTCTACTCCGGCCTCTTTTCCATCAGATCTTGTTTACGAGAGTCACTCAGTGCGGGCGCTGCTCGTTATCTCATGGACTTCTCCAATCAGCGCTGTGAGCAGGAGGATTGTTTTAACCCTATTTTACAGGTGAGCTAACTGAGGCATACCGGGGCTTCACACTTGGCCAGGCCACACAGTGAGCACACGCAGAACCATATACTCATTCCAGGTAACTTTACAAGAAAGAGAGTGAGAGAGAGAGAGAGGGAGGGAGGGAATGAAGGAAGGAAGAAAGGAAGGAGGAAAGGAGGGAGGGAGGAAAGGAAGAAAGAAAGGAAGGAAAAGAAGGAAGGAAGGGAAAGGAGGAAAGAAAGGAAGGGAAAGGAGAAGGAAAGAGAGAGAGAGAGAGAGAGAAAGAAAGAAAAAGAAAGAAAGAAAGAAAGAAAGGAAAGAAAGAAAGAAAGAAAGAAAAAGAAGGAAGGAAGGAAGGAAGGAAGGAGGAAGGGAGGGAGGGAGGAAAGGAAGAAAGAAGGAAAAGAAGGAAGGAAGGGAAAGGAGAAGGAAGGAAAGAAGGAAAGAGAGAGAGAAAGAAAGGAAAGAGAAAAAGGAAAGAAAGAAAGAAAGAAAGGAAGAAAGAAAGAAAGAAAGAAAGAAAGAAAGAAAGAAAGAAAGAAAGAAAGAAAGAAAGAAAAGAAAGAAAGAAAGAAAGAAAGAAAGAGAGAGAGAGAAAGAAAGAAAGAAAAGAAAAGAAAAGAAAGAGGAAAGGAAGGAAGGAAATATCCTCTTGCCGGCACTCAGTGGTAAGGGCTCCTGAAGTGACCACTAATCTTCTCATCTCTTAGCACCTTGGAGGAGTTAACAGCCAGTACAGCCAGGCCAGGGATGCTTTCTGGCCTTCCCCTTTTCCCCTAAATTCAACGTTTTACCTTCTTCTTAAGTTTGAAAACTTTCTTATTAAGTCTTGGGAGGAAGAGGGCAAGACATCTTCATAAATCCTCATTAACTGGGGGAGGAAACACTGAAGTGTTTATCTTTATTCACAGAGAAAACGGAGGTGAAGTCTCTGCTTGCTTGCACTGCTAATGGCCAGGCCGGTGGAATACTCACCCTATGGTAAGTGCTCAAAGATATGATATGAATAAATGAATGAATGAGATAAACTGGACTGGAAAAAGGTCAGGACTGTCGTAGCAAGTAAATCAGACTTGGGTGGTAACCTCTGAGGATAGCCTGCCGATTCATTTGCATATATTATTTACCTCTGTCTATAATATCCTGCCTTGCTGGGAAAAAGGCTCTCTATCCTTAGAGAACCAACTCAATGCTAGACTAAAAAAAAAAACAAAACTCCTTCCTTTGGACATAGGAATTGCATCTGTAATTTCTCCTTCCTTGACATCTCATAGTCATTTAATTTCTCCTGGCGTTTACTCCTGTCTACCGCAAAGTCTACATAGTTATTTGTATGGAGACAGGATTGCACAGCGGTTAAATAGACTCTGATCTGCACCCAATCCCCTCTGTTCCCCAACATGCCGGGCAAGTCGTCTCTGCACTTTTCACCCTGAATATGCTCTTCCCTCTGCCTGGGATGTTCGGCCCCTGCCTTTCCCACCTATCTGCAAAGGCAGACGTGCTCGTGCAGCATTGACGCACCAATCGTAGTGCTCTTGGCTCCTCACTGTGTAGCGATTCCACATCAGTAAATGTGGAGCTGCTTCCATCGGACTCCTTGCTATAAATACACCATCATTCCTTTAATCACTGAGGGAGAGAGACAAAATGGTTTCCAGGTTTTTGTGTCTTTTGCAATAGAAACACCCCCAGAAAGTCCAGCCCACTACGTTTCCACCACTTGGCCTGTGCAGGTCTAGTGAGTGAACAGAGCTCAGGCAGCAGGCAGACAAGTGCAGGGTGTCCAGAGGGCAAGAGCCCTGTGTGGAGGGACAGAAGTGCCCAGGCCTCTCTAGGGAGCACGTTATCAAAGACCAGGACCTTAGTACCCTCCATTCAGACAGCTTTACTGGAACCCCATGGCAGCTAGTGTTGGGAGTACTCCCCTTTTCAGAGATTCCCCAAAAGGTCACCATGACCTTGAATATGCTGGAGAAAAACTGAAAAAACATTTCCCCCTGGAAGGAAGACTGAGTGTTGAGCAATCAGGCTGGATCTAAAAATTCTAAAAAGAAATAGAACCTAAAAATATCACCTTTCTGGCCTACACAGGTGATAGCTCTGGTTTTGGACCCCCGAGATTTGAGGGAGGCCCCGCTGAACACCTGCTCTTTGTCTCACGGTACCAGAGTCTTCCTAGGCACAGCAAAGTGGAGCTTGGCTGGAGGGAATTCGGTGCTGTGACTTTAACGGGTGTGCCACCTGCACCTGCAGTGGCCCAGGTGCCACCCGCTACAGCAGGAAACCAGGAGGGCCCTCCTGAACTGTTTGCCTTTGGTGACACCCTGAGTCCCTAATACACGAGGAGGAACAGCACAAACTCTGCTTCCTATAACAGTACTCCAGACATTAAATCATTCATTAGAGAACAAATAATTTCAAAAGCTTAAGTCAGAGATGCTTTCAAATACACACAACATTGGGCTTTGACAGAATTTTCAAACTTAACCCCTGAATGCAAAAGAGTTTCTTTTTTTTTTTTTTTTTTTTGCAGTTTTTGGCTGGGGCTGGGTTTGTACCCACCACCTCCAGCATATGGGGCCAGCGCCCTACTCCTTTGACCTACAGGCTCCGCCCCCAATGGGTTGCTTTTTTGTTGTTTTTTGTTTGTTTGTTTGTTTTCATTTTTTTCCCACTTCAGGAAAATTTTCTGCTGTGATTTTGCTATTTGCGAGGGTTGACTTAACCTCCTTATCCCTAAGGATACATCTCTAAGGATATATCCCTAAGGATATACCTCCCTACGGAGGTATCTCGTGTCTACCGAGACCACGAGACCTGACCACAGAAAAACCAAAAACAAAACTAAGTAGAAAAATAAAAAGGATCGTCAGACATAGGAGCCTGTTGGAAACAGGTTTTGGGGAGGTCACTACTGTATTAGCCACAGCCCTGGCACAACTTGTGTGCTAATCCTTACTCGTTAGCCTGCCTCGTGTTCTTTTACATAAGCTCTCCCTCTGTTTCAAGAGTCTGCGGTTACATAAGGACATATAGAACACAACGCCAATTAAGTGCCTTTTCTCTGCTCTTTAAACTCCCCACGCCTCTCAGCTCTCACTAACAAAGATGAGAAACCCCATTGGGCGATTTAAAATAGCAAGATTTTACACTAGCCCCCGATAAGTAGCTATATATTTTTATTGCAGCTTATTCCTTGAGAGAAATGTCTCCCCCCCCAAAGGAAGCAAAGATAGTAATATGTCCTGTTCCTGTTGGATCATAATTTAGCTTGTTGAGCAAAATCATTATAGAAGAGCGGAATGTTCCAGCCCATCTCGGGATGCTCGACATCTATTTCCCTCCCACTAATCCCTTTCTGAGGAAAGCAAAGTGCCAGGCTGAGAAGGAAGAGGTGGAGGTCCCACAAATTTTGCTTTCTGGGAGCATCTGTCTTCCGAGGTCTCATTCTACAAATGGCTAGTTACAATATCCTTTGACTAACAGGCGGAACGAGTGAGGGGCTTAATACATTTGTACAAACCTAGGTTATTTGCCCGAATGTCATCAATGCTTTTTCAACTTTAATTTTTCTCTCTTTGGAGGCTTCTGCCACCTTATGGTCAAACTGCGGCATTGCAAAGCACATTAGGTCTTAATATTACATGGCCGACCTCTCTTGGACCAAGATGATTTGGGGAGATTTAATGTCTTTCTCCACCATGTTCATACAGCCAGGTGGTATAAGAGAGTGTTTGAGTGTGTTTTGCCAAGTCTGTTGAAGGAACATGACTGAGTCCCTTTCTGTCCTCAGGAAAACTAGATTTGGGCTTTGTCTTTGCCATTAACCAGATGATGTGACCTTGAACCCTTTGAGGTTCGTGGGCATAATGGAAGGTTGGGCAAATCAAGACATTGTCCTATATCCTTCCCAACTGGGTGGAAAAGAATATACCAGTGGACTCACGTAGGCTGCTATGTGTTACTTCGCAGCAAGTAATATGCCAGAAAGGAAATAGAGAGATTGATATTTTTTCTTGAAGGGTACAATGATATTCTAGACACACAGGTGGAGAAGCTTACTAAAGTATCGGTCTGTCTTAACTTGGAGAAAGTTACATCATACATTTGATTATGGACAACTTCATGGAATCAATAGTGATTATTATAGTGTATAGAACAAAAACTCATGTGTAATTAAATAGTGGTGGTACAAGTAACAAATATCAAAAGTTAAAAAACTTCCAGCTTATCATCTATTGTTTTGGGTGCTAAGGTTATTTTGTTTGTGTGTGTGTGACTTTTTCTCCCCCAAACTCCTCAAATTACTATGGATTTATGATGTGGTTGCAGGCTGGTAGATAGGAAAGGAACTGACGTCTGAGAGCTTTCTATACACCAGAACCTGGGAGTGCATTTCCAGATACATTTTCTCCTGTTGCATCCCAATTCCTTGATTAAAAAAAAAAAAAAGGGATGGTTGTCTTTGTTTAGATTTTTTTTTTTGAGGTTGAATATCACTCTGTTGCCCTGGGCTAGAGTGCTGTAGCTTAATAAGCCTAACTTAATAGCAACCTCGAACTCCTGGGCTCGAGCGATCCTCCTGCCTCAGCCTCCTGAGTAGCTGGAACTATAGGTACCTCCCACCACCCCCTGCTAATTTTTTCTGTTTTTAGTAGAGACAGGGTCTCACTCTTGCTCAGGCTGGTCTTGAGCTCCTAGGCTCAAGTGATCCTCCCTCTTTGACCTTTCAGAGTGCTGGGATCATAGGCATGAGTCCCCGCACCCACCCAGCCTATCTTTGTTTTTATAGAGGGGAAAATGGAATTTCAGTGGTTAGATTATTGAACCAGTTAACACCACAGATGAGAGAAAGAGCTGGACTTCATGTTACAGAGCAGTGCTGGATGGGGTAAGGAGTCCTGGGATTTTAACTGTCGTATAATGGTCAGATTCTATAGTTAGTGCTCATTCAATATAGGAAATTAAAAAGCACCTGGCACATAAATGCTCAAACATTGCAACTCATCCCCCCAAGGTGTATGTATAAGAAATTGGTCACGTGTGCTTGGCTAATCTAGGAGAAGGCCATGGCTCCCTGAGAGGGCTGATACCTTGTATCTCCCTTTGAACTTGGGGAGAGGTGACTCCAGCTGACATTGAAACGATGAACCTTTAGAGGTAAGTTAGGAGGGAGTTTGGACTTCACTGGTCCCTGAAGACACTGTGACCCCTCAGAACAGTCACAGCAAGTGGAAACACTTTGTTTTTGAGTATTCTGAGCTGTCTTGGGCTAAGTACAGTTGGTGACCAGCAGCTACAGCCACACCTTGCACCCCTCAGATGCCATGTTCATGACCAACACTAAACTCCATCTTGGTCAAAACAGACACCCCAGCCTTTCCCATGGGCAAGATGGCAAACCCGAACCAGAGGACACAACACTTCCTGGCAAGGGTGACATATCTGCAGCGTCCCCAGCACTCACGGCAGCTGTGTCTGGGGGGAGAGGGAGAAGCAATCTGCCTCTGCAGTCACTTGCATTTTATTTTAAAATTCAGCTCAGGTAAATGCAATTGAAATCTATTTGTCACTGGACAGGATGACACTGTGGTAGGGCATGAATCAGGTTATCTGAAGGTTGAGACAGATAAGGAAAGACATCCTCCTGCTGACAGGAGAGGAAGTTCCTGCCAATTCTGCAGGAGGAGAGGAGACAGCCAGGACAGCCAGGGCTTTTTTTTTTCTTCTTCTTCTTCTTTTCTTTTTTCTTTGTTTTGTTTTGCTTTATTTTGTTTTGTTTTGTTTCCTAGGAATGGAGGAGGAAGAGGCAGACCTCAGACTCAGGAATCCTTGGCCCTGCTGTCAGAATCATTTTTCTGCTCCTTCCTTCTGCCCTGCTTCCTCTCTGCAGTGGGGCAGGGTGGGGATGGCATAGAGCCTGGTTCCTGGTCTCAGCTGCTGCCTCTGAATGACTGAAAAAAGGGGCTTCCCCCCCTCTGCCAGGGAGGCCACAGCTCAAGCTGCTGCCCCAGTAGTAGCATCCTACACAGAAGCTTTGGGTCCAGGCCATGAGGGGCTAAGATTGGATCCTGTGGTGCTCAGATTTGGGGTGCAGTGGGAGGGGACAGTGTTTCTCAATAGATGCTGATAGGAAGCTCCACTGTTAGGGTGTCAGCCAGGTAGATGGGGGGCATTCCTCAGTAAAAACGGGCCTAGATTCAAAAGGAGGGGACAGCAAGACCCTCCCAGCCCACACCTTCCCCCAGATCCCTAGTAGGAGCTGGAACCAGACCGCCTTGAACCCGTACTAATGTGGACACATAAACTCATGTCCAATACCTCACCTTTCTTTTTCTTTCTTTCCCTTTTATATTGGTATTCTAGCACAGCCTATGAACTCCATCTCAAAATAATGTTCTCAACTTCATAAGAGAAAATACTGCAGAGCCTCCATAGCTGACCACCTCCTTAAGTTGATCTAATTTTCATAGACTAGACATGTACCCTGGGTACATATCAGTGCAGTAGGCCTAGTTCTTTATGTTGACCACCTCCATATAGTAACCAGTTTTTTATAGTCCCTTGGGTGGTCAACTTACAGAGGTTCTATAAGAGGAAGTCAATTCTATCAAAAATCACTTCTAAACATTTTTTGGTTTCAAATATAATTTATGGTCTAATCATTTCGGAAATAAATTCTGTCTTCCCAGTAAGATTATAATACATTTTCAGGTCAGCTAAAACTCCTCTTCTTGTTTTTCCTAAAACTCCCCTTTCCAAGAGTCTCTCCAGCTCTCTCCCCCAAGTACAGTGCTTGGCACGGTTCTTGGGTTCATTAAAGACTTGTTTCTCTTTAATAAGTTATAAACTCAGCTTAGCGCCTGTGGCTCAAGTGGCTAAGGCATCAGCCACATACATCTAAGGTGGCAGGTTCGAATCCAGCCCGGGCCCTCCAAACAACAATGACGGCTGCTACCAAAAAATAGCCGGGCGTTGTGGCAGGTGCCTGTGGTCCCAGCTACTTGGGAGACTGAGGCAAGAGAATCACTTGAGCCCAGGAGTTGGAGGTTGCTGTGAGCTGTGATGTCACAGTATTCTACCCAGGGGGATAGCTTGAGGCTCTGTCTCAAAAAAATTTTTAAAAAAGTTATAAACTCATAGGTGAAAATAAAACGTTACTTAAAATACTTCCACTTCTCATTACTCATTACTACTTACCTTCTGTCAATGGGAAAAGTAAAATTCCACTCCCTTAATTAATTCAGTGAATATAAATAAAAAGCCTTTTACTTGTATTCTCTTATATTTAGCACCTTTAGTCTGCTAATTAAACTGATAGACTAACTGGAGAAAAGGCATAACAATTTTTGATGTTAATACTTTTTGTTTTTACATACACGGGAGTCTTTGCAGCAAAGAAGCAGAGATACAAAGAAGTGGTTAGATCTGGGGGACTATATACCATTTTAACAAAGGGTGACAAATTGTAAAGAAGTGGCAAGATAAGGGAAAGAGGATTTGGGCTTCTAGGAATGGTAAATTAGAAGAAGGAAAAATGAAAGATAAGGACTACTTCAGGTTTGTTTGTGCAGACTCACCTTGGTGTTAAATTTCTGAGCCCAGAAATAATAGCTATTTTTTCCTCTTCCTGCCATGGGGGAAATTTCACAAAGGGAAATTTATATTCTTCTCTTAGACAGAGGGAGGACATAGAGAGAGAAAGATGTTTCTGTGTTTGCTGCTTCTTAATTGATGACAGCTCAAAATGATCATTATGACAAAGTGGCACATTTGGGGATGTTGTGTTCATATTTGGGGATGTTGTGTTCTGATCCCCTGCACTGGAATAATAAACACAGGAATAAAGATGGTAGAAGAGTTAAGTCCTGTTAGTGAAGGCAGTCGAGGAGTGTGCTGGGTTCACATAGGCAACAACTGCATGGTGTAGATAGTTCCAAGTCTTAGAAGTAATGCCCTGCCAGCAAAGCTATTGGCAATAAGTTCTTAATGCTCTTTGAAGCCACCGGGGTTCAAATTGCTCAAGCTTTCACCCAAATGTATTGCCTCCCTTTCCTCCTGCCACTCCCCACTGTCCAGCCCCCAACATCTGCCTACATGTAGTCCCGTCTGGTCCTATAGCCTGCAGCGTGCTCTGCCATCTAAGCTAAACCCCAGGCAGAATGGTGCCACCAGATTGTTTCAGCTGTTCACTCATCAAGGTCCTTCTGTGCATACTGTTTGAACACATTTGCAATACAAACTCCCAAACACCCCATTTGAGAATCAAAAGAAGAAAACCCTTCGCAGTCTGCTGCAACTCCTCTCAGGCCAAACATTCACCACCAAAAGTACAAAAGAGGATTGTTAAGTCACCACCAGAAAAGGATTGTGCAGAAGAGAAACGCTTTGCTTCCCGTACCGGGAATATTTGTATGGCTCCAAAGATAGGGTGAGGGAGGAGGCTAAGCCATCCCTCCCTTGCCGCCCTCAGCCTCTCATTCTCTCTCTGCTGTTGACAGTTATGGCAGGAAGCAGCCTGCTCCCAGATAATTTCCTGAAAATGGAACAAGAGGAGCCAAGGATTCACTCCCTGCAACCAGGAATCTCCGGAATCTTCATTCATCTCTGTCCTTCTCAGATAATCTGCCTTCCCTCCCAGAGAGAAACAGAATGTACCCACCCTGAGGTTGAGCAAATATAGCACCATCTGTGATGACAGGAATGTTTTCTTTCTCAGAGGCATATTTTTTCATTGAGAACATTTGCCTGCAGGACACCATCCTGCCCTGTTAACACTTGTGGGGTGACATTAACCCCTTACGAGGGTGAGCCCCTCACCTTTTACAGTGGAGGTGGAGGCAGCAGCTCTGATATCACATCTGCATTAAAACCCTCAGCTGTGGGTGAAAAGATTTCACTGTCTGCATCAGTTCCTGCCTCGAGACGGGCTGAGAAGGAGAACTGCACCATGACTCAGCTGAAATGAATGCAGAGAAGCCAGAGCTCTGCAGTGGGTTTGGCTGCATCTAATGCATGATCTTGGAGCTGACATCTGGGGCTGGGGAAATGAAGACCAGCTATTTTCTGAGGATGCTGTCCACACTATGTTAATACCCACCGTGACCACAACCCATTGGATTGCTTTCCGGGGGTGACATGTGTGAATTACAGTCCACCACATCAGTGTGCAGCAAATATCCCGTTCCCCCCCTCCAACCAAAAACAATCTGACACAATCTGCCATCCCCTTAGGTTGCCAGGCAATTCTATTTCAGTCATTATGAGGGTTCTCCCTGGGATTTTAGGGAAAATCCCTCAAACCATTAAACAGGGCAGGGCATTTAGGAAACTGACCTCCATTATTCAGCTCACAAGGTCACTTCGGATTTGCTCATTGTCCCCCATATAGACAAAAAGGGAGTCAATCCACCTTTCAGTTGGGTAAATTAACCTCCCTAAATCCCAGTTCCCTTTTCTTTTTTATTTATTTATTTATGTATTTATTTATTTTTTGAGACAGAGCCTCAAACTGTCTCCCTGGGCAGAGTTCTATGGCATCACAGCTCACAGCAACTTCCAACTCCTGGGCTCAAGTGAGTCTCCTGCCTACGCCTCCCAAGTAGCTGGGACCACAGGCGCCTGCCACAACACCCGGCTATTTTTTGGTTGCAGCCGTCATTGTCGTTTGGTGGACCTGGGTGGATTCGAACCCGCCAGCTCAGGTGTATGTGGCTGGCGCCTTAGCGGCTCAAGCCACAGGCGCCAAGCCTCCCAGTTTCCTTTTCTATAAAATAATTGTCTCAACCTCATTGTAAGGATGAAAAGTGGGGAAGGGAAGAAAAGTACACGCCTGGCACAGCACAGGGGCTGGAAGCGTCTTCCTTGCCACCTCTGCCCTCAAGACGCTTCTGCCTCTAAGCATGCTACACTTATTTTTTCCTATTTGGTTCCCATCACTCTCTCTATGAAGAATACAGGAGAGAAAAGTCACCGTGCACACTCTGGAGGCGCTGGCAGTGTCTGAGCACAGACAAGATCCTTACTAAGGTTCTGCGGCTGGGCTGTGCCTGTGGCTCAAAGGAGTAGGGCCCCGGCCCCATATCCCAGAGGTGGTGGCTTCAAACCCATCCCCGGCCAAAACTGCAAAAAGAAATTCTGCTGCATCATTTCTGCTCCTCTGGAACTCCACCCATCTGCAGTGAGCCTGTGAATAAGGAAAGGCAAAAAAAAAAAAAAAAATGGCCTTAAAAGTGTGGGATGCCTGGGGACTGCAGAAGACCAGGAGATATAAACGATCATGAAAAGAATCCGAGGTTATTTCTGTCTGCAGATGAGGCAGCTGGGATCACACTGACTTCCCTCATCTTGAAAATGTGGGTCTTCCTCTGGGCAGACATTTCGGTATGTCACTAAGGCAGCATCAGCAGAGGTGAGCGAGTTATTTAGAAGAGGTGGCTTATTTATCTCCACCCAAGCTGGCTGCCTTGTTTTTTGCAATTCCAAGCTTGCTTTTTGGCTCTATAAGTCATTTTGTAAACCTGGGAAACGACGACTATGACAAATGGGACACATGGAAACAGAAGCAGGGGCCGGAGGGGAAACCCTTTCCATTTAGCTTCACAACTGTATAAATTTCACTTTCTCAGACACCGAACTCTTCTTGACTCTTTCCTCTATACAGACATGATCTGGGGCAGAGAGCTACAGAAATTTTTCTCCTGGAGATTATTAGAAATCTGTCTTGCGTTGGACTAAAACTGACCACCTGGAGGCCTACGGCTATTAAATCAGTACCTTTTAATATACACTGTATTATACTGTTTGCTAGTTGCTCAAGTGGTCTTTTTATTAGTCTTAAAGGATCGTGATTCCTGTCTCTATATAAAGGTGTCATACCTACAGCAATATTAGGTAACATTAGGTGTTCACTTGTGGATTTGTTAAGTCTTGTACTGGTAACACTGAACATAGGAAAGGGGAGTCCTGGGTGGCGCCTGTGGCTCAGTGGGTAAGGCGCCGGCCCCATATACTGAGGGTGGCAGGTTCAAACCCAGCCCCGGGCTGAACTGCAACCAAAAAAATAGCCTGGCATTGTGGCAGGCACCTGTAACCCCAGCTACTCTGGAGGCTGAGGCAAGAGAATCACTTAAGCTCAGGAATTGGAGGTTGCTGTGAGCTGTGTGATGCCATGGCATTCTACCAAGGGCGATAAAGTGAGACTCCATCTCTACAAAAAAAAAAAAAGAAAGAAAGAAAGAAAAGGGAAGTCCTACATAGCACGTCTGTGCAAAAGAAAGTCCTATGGATGCAGGGCGGAAACTCCAATCTGAGATCTATATGATAGTAGAGAGTTTGTCTTCTGTTTTTGCCCCAATATCCAGCACAAAACAGGGTATATAGTCAGTTTTCAGTAAATGCTTGGTTTTCAATAAATGCACGGGGGCCTGGAGACAGGGTGACAACTCTAGTGTGGCACAATTCCTAGGTGTTCTTTATCTCTCCTGAAAATTAGTTTGAGAAAATGGTTTATTTGCTGCAAAATACAGTAAGTCAAATGTTCTACCTTGAACTCTCAAGAAATTAAGCTGCAAAAGAAAATGATGCAAATGAATTCTTTTAGTAGGCTTAACCACAGCCTCTGGAGGAAGGCAAGTCACTGGTAATAGGCGTATTATTTCCAGGATTGTGGAGATAAGAAAACAGCATAAATAATCAGAAAAGGAAAACATCCATTCCATTTCTTCCGAGGCAGCAAATTAGAGCTACTCTGAGTACATTCAGCACCGAGGGGTTGGTATATTCTCAACATGTTCCTCATTACTCCCAATTCATATGTTCAATGATTATTTAGAATATACATTCAATTGCTATAACAACTCCATGATTTAAAAAAATCTCTTAAACCAAGGTTTATTTCTCTTTCATCTAAAAAATCAACTTGCATATGTCTCTGCCATCCTCAATTAGAGTCTTTTGTCTCCTATCCCAATGTGGTTGCTCCTATTCCTGCCATTGCAACTGCATTCCAGCCAACAGAAACAAAAGAAGGGAAATTTAACATATGCCATTTTCTTTTGAAGTCACAGAGATTTCTCATATTAGTTCCTCCAGAATGCAATGTCTTCATGAAGGAGGCTTGAAAAGATGACTTTATTCTGGGCTATTCTGTGCATAGTTAAAATTCGAAAGTTATATTATCAAAGGAAGAGGATGAGAATGGATAGTAGGGAACAGTCAGCAGTCTTTGCTATACTATGTCTGTTGTTTGATGGCATAGAGCAATAATTCTCTAAACGTGTTTAGAAAGTTAAATACCTGGGAATCATAACCCACATATGAACTTGAGATGCTCAATATCCATGTTTTTAAAAAGTGTCTTCCATGGACTATTAGCCTCACAAGATAGATGGGAGAAAAACTATGGTGCCAGGGTCAAATACTTTTGGGAGCCATTACTCCATCCCTTCCTGAAGATATGTAGATACTTTCCCATTTTATAGACTCTGAGGACACAGCTTAATTTTGCTTGACCACTATTCCCCAAACTTAGTTGACTGAAGACTTTTTTTAGGTAAGCCTCAAATCCCACAAAATTAATGTGCTGCAAAATACACACTGGGAAAAATATTTCATTTTGTCCTGCACAGTGGGAACAGCTTTATTAGCAGGAAATACGACTGCTAACTCTAAAAATAAGAAAATCATAACTGTAAGCTCTGTGTTCCAAAATAAAACCAGCCCTTGCACTGAGACTAATGAGGTGTTTCTGAGTCTCTTGTTTTATATTTACGTGGGTGTAAGATATTTTTTCATCAGTTTTACTCTTTCACTGGTTTCACAGGGTAGCAGGTGCAGAAGGTTTTAGTAACAATATAAGGAAATAACTTGTAAAATCTTGTAAGGACTGATTAAATTCTACCAGGAACTGAGAAATTCCCTCATTAATGTGTGAATGAAACACCTGAGCCCGGGTCACAAAATAGCCCATAGGAGAATAACTGGGAAATCGATAGGCTTTTTAAAGACAGATTCTGCTTTCAAACACATGTAACCTATTTGGGCAGCCATGACTCACCCACATGATATAGGAGCGAGTTGGGGGATTTTTTTTTTCCCCTATGTGCTGTAATTTCACATTTGTACCCATTTCCAATTATTATTGACTCCTGCCTCTCAAAAATGTTTAATAAATAATAGCCTATTTTGCTGACTCATTAAGATAGAAATAGCAATTTCATATATAGGCTGTGCTGTGTGACTCCTCACAAGAACTCTAAATTGTTTGCATGATTCATGGACTAAAGTGTGGTCTCTTTTTTCCTGCAATGTTCCAGAAATAGCAATATTTTAGAGATTCAGATTGTGTGGCCCTTGGCCCACCTATGGTCTTGGAGATCTGTTGGCAACTTTTCCTATCAAATGGTTCCATCGCTATCAGGTGGTTAACTTGAGTGAAGATTAATTTTCTGTTTGTATAAAATGATTTGGGAGGTAACTGAGTTATTATGACGTGGGTAACTTGAGTTCCAACCGACTTGTTTCTTCCTGGTTTTTGAGTGATCTCACACATCCCTGTGGTTTTGACATTTATCTAGACCAGTGCTGCTAAGTCTGCATTTCCAGTTCAAACCTCCCTTCTCTACACCCCAAACTTTTCTCAGTTCAGACACCAACCAAGAATGGTTCCATGATCCACCCAGTTCCCCTGGCCATAAGCTTGAATGTTATCTAATACCCTACTCTATTCCTTCACAGGCATTATTGATTATTCCAGTTGAACTCCTCAATACACCCCATACTCTGACTCAACTTGGCACTGTACAAGTGGAGAATTTCATCATCTCTTTTCACTATTATATTAGCCTCCCTTTTAATCCCTCTGTCCATAATCTTCAACCTTGCCAATTTATCCTCTAATCCAAATGATCTTTACTAGCTCATAAATTATAAATTCCTCCTGTACACAACATCTTTGAAAACCGTCAGTCTTCTATAGTAACAATTCTAAAATTAGCAATGTAGTGTCCCCTTAGAAATGAAAAAAAGTCCTATCATATTAGTCTTCTTTTGCTGCTGTGACAAATTGCCACAAACTTGGTGACTTAACACATTTATTATCTTACAGTTCTACAAGTCAGAAGTCTGACTTTATAGTTCACTAGGATCAAATCCAGGTGTCAGCAGAGCTACATCCATTCTGGAGGATCCAACAGGGAGTCTATTTCCTTGCTTTTTCAGAGGCTGCTGTGTGCCTTGGCTTGTGGCTGTCTTTCAGCGTCAAGGCCAGCAATGTCCAGTCTGCATTACTCTAATTGTGCTTTTGCTGCTATCATTTTTCCTTCTTAGCCCTGGACTCTCCTGCCTCCCCCTTTCACTTGTAAGGACCGTTGGGATTACATGGAGTCCGGTTATCTTGATTATTGATTAGGTCAGGAGGGTGGAGCCCTCATGAATAGGATTAGTGCCCTTTTAAGAAGAGGCCTGAGAGACCCCTGGCTCCTTCCAGCTCGTGAAGACACAGAGCAAAGGCACTGGCCACACACCAAATGTTCTAGTGTTTTGATCTTGGACTTTCTAGCCTCCTGAACTATCAAAAATAAATGTTTGCTGTTCCTAAGCCAGCCAGTCAATAGTACATATATCTTCTTAGAGAAGTCTGAACAGATTAAGATGTACCCTTTAACTAGACTGAATTCACTGTGAGTATAGTATTCATCAATACAAAAGGGTTAGCATCAGCATATATTTGCATCAATAATTTAAATTATTTCAATGTCTCAAGGCAATTTTCAGCCTGGCAAAATTAATAAAAATAATTCCAAGACCCTGGGGGTGGTGGGGAAAGAATGCCACTATTTTCCCCTTAGGACCCAGCTGGCTCCAGCCACAAGGGATTTTACTGGTAACGGAGCAGTGGCTGTAGGCACAGCTGGCTCTAGCCGGCTGATGTAATCAGGACCTGGCTTCCCTCTCCTCAGCCTGGCTTCTTGAGTCCTAATTGGACGGGGACCAATTCACCAAGAGCCGATTTCACTGCAGTTGCCTCCAGATCGAGGAAGCACACAGGCGAACCTTCCTTGTGGTGCTAACTTGAACACAAAACAGAAACAAGCAGACCAAAACTAAACACATACAGTAAATAAAGGTGGAACGATGGCTATTTAAATGTCATGGGTTGACTTGTACCTCCTCAAATTCTTCTGCTGAAGCCCTAACCCCTAGTGGTTCAGAATGTGACTATCTTTGGAGATGGGGCCTTTAAAGAAGTGATTTAAGTAAAATCCAGTAGGACTGGGGTCCTAATAAGAAGTTAGAACAGAGACACACACAGAGGAGCCACTTGTGAGGATGCAGGGAGGAGATGGCCAGGTACAAGCCAAGGAAAGAGGCCTCCCAGAAGTCCAGCTCTGCCACTACCTGGATCTTGGACTGGCAGTCTCCAAAACTATGAGGAAACATATATCTGTTAAGGAAAGCACACTTTGTTAGGACAGCACTCATTGATTGATATATTTAGGAAACTAGACAGTTGTCCAATGCATTTTCAGTGCCCACATTATCCCCAGATGGGGTGTCTTCTCTGGCATCAGGGCAGCTGCCAAAAATTGGATTCCCTCCTTCCTGGTTCCCAACCCAGGGCTAGCAACCTCCTTCCTGGTAACCAGCTTCCTGAGGGTCACCCTCATTGAAGGGCATGGATCGTGTATGTCATGAAATAATACTTTGTATTTACAGTCCAAGTCACCATTTTAGCTTTTTTCTTTCTTTTGTTTTTTTAATTGAGACACAGAGTCTTACTTTGTCACCTTCCATAGAGTGCTGTGGCATCACAGCTCATAGCAACCTCAAACCCTTGAGCTTAAGCAATTCTCTTGCCTCAGCCTCTCAAGTAGCTGGGACTATAGGTGTCCACCACAACACCCAGCTATTTTTGTTGTTGTAGTTGTCATTGTTGTTTAGCTGGCCCAGGCTGGGCTCAAACCCATCAGCCTCAGTGTATGTGGCTGGCACCCTTCTCACTGAGCTATGGGCACCGAGCCCTTTTTTCTTTTTCACATTTTATCTGTTTCATAAATTCTTTATTCTGTACACTCACACAAAGGTAAACGAGAATGACTAAAAGAATACTTTGCAGTTAAATCTGCAATTATATACACTTATCTTACTCATAAGTCAATAAAAAGTTGCCAATTATTATAAAAACAGGATAAATTATATCATGAAAGAACCAAAATATAGAAAAAAAATCTCATAAGCATTACATTCAATTGTGGGGGACATAATACAATAGGGACTATACCTAACAAATGCAAACATTGTAACCTAATTCTTTGTGCCCTCAAGTTAACATAAAATAAAAAATATAATATATCCAACTATGGAAAGTGTTCTCTTGGTGTTTTCACATCCTTCTCTTCTGTGTACAACACACTGTTACCTCGAATAAATGCATCTCCATATTTATTCTCCATATGTAAATATGCCTATTTACATATTCTTCTGTCTAGACCAGGGCTATATTCCCGTAGCCATCCAGGCAAGCTAGAACCCTTTGTAGCCGGGATCCCGAACCCTCACTCCAGATGCCTCACAGAGATAAGCCCAGCCTCCAGAGACAATCACCCACCTTTTTGTTTTTGGTTTATACTTTCATGTTGGTAACCTCCCTATCTATTTTTTAAGGCAGAATCAAGAGTCTTTTCTAGACTTCTAAAAGATACTTTTGGAACCCATGGACCATAGTTGTTAAAACCAAAGCTTTTGTTTTACATGAGCCAGGCATTGTAGAAGGAAGAAGGCTATTTCCCTTAAAAGGCAAAGCTTGAAGAGGGTAGGGCATAGCACGCATTTGCCAAATTGTACCAAAAATAGAAATTCATAAGAGTCAGACCTCCCTGTCCCACAGAAAGAGACAGAAGAGTGGGAAAAGAGAGAGAATGGAGCCTCCTTGACCTTGAGCATTACAGGGAGACCTGTGGAGTTGACAGTCAAGGAAATTCAAAGTCAGGCAGAAGGACATCCTCGGTCTGCAGCACTGAGAAGCTGGGGGGTTGTCCCAGAGACAGTGGCCAAACTGGCAGCGCACTGTGTCCCCTGTGCTGGGTGCATTGGCCGGGCAAGGAGGCATTTGAGCAACAACCACCTACATAGGACCAGGCCCCACCAGTGGTTGAACCTGGCTGCATCTCTGAGAGCATCAGATTTGATGCCTTATGCTAACTTTACTTTGAGAGAACTGAGAGTAAGGCCTTGGATACTCAGAGAGGTTGGGGAAGGGAAAGTTCCAGAACCTGCATTTGTATGAAACTGAACAGAGCTAGCTAGAGATTTCTGCCCTGTCACCATCACCCAGCAAACCAACAATGGAGCCCCTTCCTGCCTGGCCCAGGAATGATTGCAAGGCCCTGAAGAACTTAAGCTTGACCTTGTTCTCTACCACCTCTAACTCACCATGGAGAGCCCATCCCCACGTGCACGGACCAAAGATGAGAGAAGCCCCAAATGCAAACAGCAGGCTGGTACCAGAATGAGCCAAAATGTTGCTTTAGTGGCACTGTAGATGTGGGTGGTCAGATCAACAGCTAGCCACAGTACCCTGCATAACATCTTGTGATACTTTAGATTTTCCTGGAAAAGAGAACACTGTGTTTTTCCTCCCAAATTCACATACATTATCCAGAAGCTCCGGACCTTCCTGAAATCTTCGGTAAACAAGTATGATTGGTGCAGAATGACTGCAAAGAGTAAGAGGCCTCTTAATGATTGGATGCTAAGGCCAGAAAGGACCAGTCCTACAGGACTATTAGGACTTCATACCAGGAAAGGGAATTAGCTGTTTGCATAAATATTTCCAGTGTGCCAACACCATGAAATATTTTTCAAACATGACTCAGAAGACTAATGCATCTTCCATAGATCTTCAGAATATCAAGGGTTCCTGCCCCAAATCTTATCAGGAAGACCATCAATAAAATATATCATGGGGCTCGGTGCCCGTAGCACAGTAGTTATGGCACCAGCCACATGCATCAAGGCTGGCAGGTTCAAACACAGCCTGGGCTAGCTAAACAATGACAACTGCAACAACAAAAAATAGCTGGGCACTATGGTGGGCACCTACAGTCCCAGTTATATCAGAAGCTGAAGCAAGAGAATTGCTTAAGCCCAAGAGATGGAGGTTGCTGTGAGCTATGACACCATGGCACCAAGGGTAACATAATGAGACTCTGTCTCAAAAAAAAAAAAAAATCATAGGTAGTGACTGGAGGACATAAGGGGGCCTCTAGGATGCTGGTGAGATTCTGGGTCTTCATCTGGGTATTAGTTATCAGGTGTATTCAGTTTATTTAAAAAGTCACTGAACTGTATTCTGTGTTCTCTTGAGTATGTATTTCTATTTCAAAAAAAGTTTTGTTTTTTTGGTTTTTCTTTTTTTTTGAGACAGAGTCTCAAGCTGATGCCCTGGGTAGAGTGCCGTGGCACCATAGCTCATACCCTGCCTAAGACCTTTTTTTTAACTCCTTTCTAGAAAATTTCCTGGAGACCTCTATGGTAAAGTAAATAATTGCTGAAAGAAAATCCATTCAGTTCAACAGATTGAACAAATATTTGAATCTGTGCATGAGTTCTGTGCTATTTTAACTGACTCAATTTTTGATTCTCAAGTTGTAATAAGGTGCCCTAACAGAGAGCCAATCTCAATTTTTCTAAAACATTTTTCTAAACATGCCTGTTGCCTGGCATCAGGATTTAGCTGCAAATTGAAAACTGAGAGTTTTTTGGGCCTTTTGTTTGTAAGAGAGTTGAGAACCCTGTTTGGAGGATCTTTGGGGAAGGGAGGGAGGGAGGAGATAGCAGGCCCTCCCAATCCCTGCAGGGAATTGTAGCATTTGGGAAAATAGGAAGCTCAACTGCTCTGTTTTTATCATGTGGGAAATTGCATCTCTGCAGATAACCAGGCTGCCTGCCTGGAGGCCATGAAATGGGGAGAGGCTGTCTCCCTCCCTTTAGGCTGTAGAAAGAAAAAGAGCCTGAGGCAGAGGAATGGTCAAAGAACTGCTGTGGTGGAGGGTGAGTTGGCCACAGCAACTTGGCCCTAGACAGGAGCTAAGCATAGATCCAGCCAGGAGAGATCTTAGCTCCTAGCTGGAGCTAAGCCATAGATCCCACAACCTCCCACTGCCAGGGAAGGGGCAAGGTTTAAGAACTCTGTCAGCTGTGAAGTCCAATTTTAGGTTTTGTTTTGAGTTGATTTGGTTTTAATCTTGCCTTTTGCTATCCGTTTGCAAAGCCTTGTGAAACATCTTAGAGGACAGTGCTGGATCTGCAAAGAGAATAAACACAATCAGAAAAGAAAATGCTGAGACTAAACATGAGGTGAGAGGGGTCGGGTAGCTGCGGTACAGTTCATCCCATTTATTGACGGCAGCAGGCAACCACCAGTGCACAGAGACTAACACAAGGAAGGATAAACTCCCATAAAAGAAAAGAAATCAATGGGTAATGTCTTGGCACTTACAGTGGTGCAGATGAGAGTACACAGACTGAAAGGGTAGCTTCTGCCTGGAGACACAGGACAGGGCAGTGTGAGACCCACAGAGGGCCCAGACTGCATGACCCTGAGATTGGTTTCAAATCTTGCCTTCATCACCCAATGGCTCTGTCACTTGGGAGAAACCTTGAAAATTCTCTGAGCCAGTTTCTTCACCTAATAAATAAATTCAGTTATTCCTGCTTCATCAACACGCGTAAAAATTAAGACTGTTTATGTAAAACTCTTAGTAGATATTCAATAACTAGTCTTAATAGCATTGTTTACACACTAATTAAGGTTTTTTAGGGAAGACTGGAAAATGATACATCCATTAGAGTTTATTATATATAAATCTGTTTGTGAATAATGCCATTCTCATTACAGAGAATGAACTCAGTATTTAAAAGTAATTGGGTTGGACTGATGAGGCCTTAGGAAAAAGAAAAGCTTAAAAATACATCAGAGTCCCCAAAACATGAACATCTGCCGTGCCAAGTGTTGATAGCTATGTAATGTAACTATAGAGTGACTCCCAGATACTGGTTTTGGCAATGAAACAAGGAATAATCCTGTTGGAAAACAATCCAGCAACATGACTCAGCCTTTCCACTTCTAGATATATGAGGGCTGTCCAGAAAGTATCCAGCCTCATTAATCCCATTTTTCAGATTGCATGGCCAGATACTTTCCAGACATCCCTCATATATCTTCTAGGAACTTTCATCCAGGCAACAAGGAGACATGTAAGTCCTTAATGCAGCAGTTTCTAATAGAAGACAAAACAAACCTCTGAAAATAACCAAATGTCCATTAGTGGAAGAATGAATATGTAAATTCCGTTGTAGATGAACCACCGAATACTATTCAGAAGTTGAATAAACCACAAGAAAAGCGTGTTACGGGAGGGTGTGTACAGCAAAATGCTACTTACAAGACACTTATAACCATTCTAGGGAGTACCACACTGTTTGAAAAAATTAAATAGTTAAGATAGAGAAGCATATGTGATATTTATGAATGTCAAGGTTAGGATAAGATGGCTGTTCCTCCGGAGGAAGAACGGGAATATGATTGATATTGATTGGTCAGAACAACAGAGGGAGCGTCAAGTATATCTGTAATATTCTTTCCATTAAAAGGAAAATAGTCTGAGGCAAATACAGCAAACCTTAAATTAAGTAAAAGAAAAAGACAAAGCTTGGTAATGAGTATACTGTTATTCATTATATTATTCTTTCTACTTCTCTGAAAATACAGGATATTGTAAAGGTCACCATGCCTACATAATAGGGAAAATGGAAAATTGTAGCTAAAGATACTTTCATTTACAAAATATGTATTACAAAATTGTACAAAGTAATTCTCTATGTGTTAATATATAAGTATAAAAAAATTTTAAATATGAAATATACATAATATGAATTTGTCAATTCTTCCTATTTATGGTGACCTTTGGGACACACCATACTTCACATTACACAAAATTAGTACTTTAAATTTCCTGTAGGAACATGGGGACCACCTAAATCTCTTTACACACTCTCCAAAAAACACGTAGGTGAACTGACAGGAGAAAAATAAAACCACCATAATCCATGCCTATAGCTGAACTAGGAGATAAGGAATGTTAAAAAGCTCATGTACCAGCTCAGCGCCTGTGGCTCAATTGGCTAAGGTGCCAGCCACATACATCTAAGGTGGCGGGTTCGAATCCCCAACCTGGGCCCGCCAAACAACAATGATGGCTGCAACCAAAAAATGGCTGGGCGTTGTGGCGGGCGCCTGCGGTCCCAGCTACTTGGGAGGTGGAGGCAGGAGACTCATTTGAGCCCAGGAGTTGGAGGTTGCTATGAGCTGTGATACCATGGCACTCTACCCAGGGGGATAGCTTGAGGCTCCGTCTCAAAAAAAAAAAAAAAAGCTCATGTACCCAAGTGCCTAAGTGCCCTTGAATGGATTAACAATTTGTGGTATATGTAACCATGGAATACTATGCAGCCATAAAAAGGATAGAGACTTCACATCTTTTATGTTTACCTGGATGGAACTAGAACATATTCTACTTAGTAAAGTATCTCAAGAATGGGGAAAAAGTATCCAATGTACTCAATACTACTGTGAAATCAATATATAATCACCTACACATTCATACGAATGGTAAAACGTAACTATAGTCCAGAAAGTAGAAGAGAAGAGAGAGGGGAGGGGAGGATGGAAAGAGTTTGGGGGGACCTCACCTGATGTGCATGATACAAGGGTACATTTCAAAACCATTAAGAAAAGAACATAATTGTGATGGATGTGTCAATCAGTTCAATGTAAGCATTTCACACTGTATATCAAATCAGTACACCAACCCCCATCAATGCATCAATATACACAGTTACAATTTAATAAAAAAAAATTCTCATGTATGTGAGGAAATACATATCCAAAACAAGTAGGATGGACAGCTGGAGAGCCCATATCAAAATGAAGAGTCAGGTGGGGAGTCTGTGGAAATGAGCTGATATGACAGTTAAGCCGAGAAAGACCAGAAAATCAATGACAGAGCTAATATCAATAATAAGAGGGTTCAATAAGGCAGCAGGTTATAAAACAAACAGTGAAAAATCAATAACTTTTATACATACAATCACTAGCCAGTCAGAAAATGTGCTGGAAAAGAAAACATCATTTTGGTAGCAATAGAACAAAAATTACATTCCTACAAATACATTGAACACAAAGATTTTCAAAAGCCACACAAAGAACTCATTCAAAACGTGTCTGAAAGGCACAAATGTTGGCTTGAATAAAGGAAAAGGTACTCCTTGTTCTCAGCTAGGATGACAACATTAGGAAGATGCCAGTTCATCACTAGTTAATATGTAAATTTAAAGTGATGCCAATAAAGATAACAATTTCTCTTTTTGGGATCTAGAAAAGCTGATTCTAAAGTGTGTAAGAAAAGAAAAACAAGCAAGAAAACCAGGGACCAGCTGAAAAAGAAAAGCAAAGAGGGTAACTGGCCCTACAAGATAGTCAAACACAGTGAAGAGCTGCTATAATCAAAACAGTGTGGCACTGGTATGGAAATAGATGGTACTATGGAACAGAATAGAAAGTCCAGGAATAGCCCCAAGTCCATGTGAAAATTTTAGTATGTCATGAGGGTGGTGTCTCAATTCACTGAACAGAAGATGGACATTTTTCTAAATGATGTCAGAACAACAGGATAGCCATTTGAAAAAAGACTAAATTGGATTATATTTTATGCCATGAACCAAAATATAATCCAAATGGGTCAGAGATATAAATGGTGAAAAAAAGCAAAACACAAGATCCATGAGAACTGTAAGGGGATACTGGGTGTACGGGGTAAGGAAAGGCTTCCTTGTGATTCAAAATCCAGAAGCGTTGAAGAGAAGGTTCATGCATTTGACCATAGAATAATAAAACCCACTTTATTTTTACACGTCAAAATCTCATAAAGCTTGAAAATGAAAGACAAGCTTGGGTGAAATGTTTGCAACTTATATGAAGAGCTCTTAAAAACTCAAAAGGATCAGCTCCGTGCCTGTGGCTCAAGCAGCTAAGGCCCCAGCCACATGCACCTGAGCTGGCAGGTTCGAATCCAGCCCAGGCCCACCAAACAACAATGACGGCTACAACCAAAAAATAGCCGGGCGTTATGGCGGGTGCCTATGGTCCCAGCTACTTGGGAGACTGAGGCAGGAGACTCTCTTGAGCCCAGGAGTTGGAGGTTGCTGTGAGCTGTGATGCCACAGTACTCTACCCAGTGGTGACAGCTTGAGGCTCTGTCTCAAAAAAAAAAAAAAACCCTCAAAAGGATCAAACAATGAAGAGAAAGAACAGACAAGAACCAACACATCACAAAGACCCACAAATGGTCCTCAGTCATCCTAAAAGAAAAGAAAACTGCACACACACAAAAGAAAGGTACAATTTCACACCCATCAGATTGACAAAATTCCAGAAGGTTCATAGCACACATTGTTGGTGAGAAAATGGGAAGTGGACACTCTCGTGCATTGCTGGCAAGACCACACAGTGCCCTTCACGTAAGAGTGGTCCAGAAGAGAATTTGGGAATAGACCACAAAGCCCTTGTAGGCCTTATGCTTTGACTCCACAGTTTAGCCTCTCCTTCTGCTCCCTGAAATTCTTCTTTCATTCAGAGATGCAGAGAGAATTGGCGTGTTTATTCACCCCATCCGCACACAATTTTCCTACTGCAGAAAAGTAGAGAGAGCGATAATATAAATCCAGGGATCTGATGCCAGGGATATGACAGCAAGGGCGTGTACAGGTAGTCAAGGGAGACTGAGGCAGGTGACAGAGTGGCGTCGGCTAGAAATGGTGGTCCGGGCACCCAGAGCCTGGCTTGCTTTTTGGGACCTTCTAGAGCCGTGATTTTCAACCAGTGTGCCGTGAGAGGGCCTTAGGTGTGCCACGAACATTTTTAAAGATCATTAATTTAGTGCTTTCAAAAGAAGTTCAAAGCACAATCAGTATATTCTTTCTTTTACTCTTCTTTTTAAATCAACATAATTTAAGTGTGCCACAGAAGCTTAACCATAGGTTCAAGAGTGCTGTGAGATTTTTAAAAAAGGTTGGAAACATGGGTGGCGCCTGTGGCTAAAAGGGTAGGGCGCCAGCCCCATATGCTGGAGGTGGTGGGTTCAAACCCAGCCCCAGCCAAAAAAAAAAAAAAAAAGGTTGGAAACACCTTTCAGAGTATAATGTATAGGATTTGATTAAATGTTTAGGACAAAACAGACTAGTGCAAAGGAAAAAGTTATTTACAATTCATTCCTTAACTCCCTCTCTCTCTCTCTCTTTTTTTTTTTTTTTTTTGCAGCTTTTAACTAGAGCTGGTTTTGAACCCACCACCTCCAGTATATGGGGCCAGTGCCCTACTCCTTTGAGCCACCCTTAACTCTCCTTCTTAATCCTAAAACTATAGCAGTTCTCCATAACAGTCAGAACTCAGCCAACCAAAATGAGCTTCTATGTGGTGAAGAGACCAGGGAAGCCAGGTAGATTGAGTGAACGTCTGAATTTGCTTTAAAGATGTGTGAGGTTATTCATGGAAGACAGACCAAGATCACTTCCATGGTTCTGTACCCAGCAGACATATGTCACAAGACCTCCAGGTGAATGGCATTCTTAGAATTTTGCACCTGGCAGCCCTGATGGGACTATGTCTGGATTAGCAAAACCCCAGCCCAACTAGTTGGAGAAAAACTAGGAATAGGATATGCTTCTCCGTCGAATCATCTCTGTGTAAGAGAAGCATCCTCTGACTTCCATCCACCCTGCTCAGTCTTGGAAACCATCCCCCAAACTCAGGCCTCCTTTCGTAAACCTTTACTCTAATGGAATATTTGCTTTAAGAAATTGTTTCGTTGGAAAACAGAAGCTCGCTGTCTCTGTTTAGAAGAACGTTTTTACATTCACTAAAGCGTCATTTAATGAGATGGGCAAGATGGTCTCCAGACAATACATTATTAATGAGAACTTCTTCTAGAAGGAAATTAATGAATAGTGAGTAGCTCCGTTATTAGGTTTTAAATGACTTTAATTTCTTAACACCAAATGGAAAAAATAACCAGTGTGATAATTTATAATTTCTTATAATAGTAATAACAGAGATTTTATTTGCAATCTTATTATTCAGCGAGAAGGTTACCAAGCAATACCAGAGTGTGGGCTAAGGATTATGAAATTCCATTTACACACAAATGATGAAATGGGTTGCCATGGTGAGGGACTGGCCAAAACAGGATAACATTCTGGCTCATTTGAAATTTATCAAAGCAATGATTATCTGATATAAAGACAGAAACTTCAAAAAAATAAAATAAAGAAAGCAACTTCATTCTCAGTCCGTGAACCTTTTGGGGAAAAAAAAAGGAAATAGCTGAAAACTAGAAATTTTAAATCTCTCTTTCTGAAACTTGCATGCTGATATCATCCGGAAAGTTTTGACTCCCAGGTCCCACCCTGAGAGATTCTGGTTTTATCAGCATAAGGTACAGTCTGGAAATTGGGATTCTAAAACCTCCCCAGTGGATTCACTGTGCTGCTGCTTGGGAAAATTTATTCTATTTTTTTTTTTTTTTTGAGACAGAGCCTCAAGCTGTCCCCCTGGGTAGAATGCTGTGACATCACAGCTCACAGCAACCTTCAACTCCTGGGCTCAAGCCAGTCTCCTGCCTCAGCCTCCCAAGTAGCTGGGACCACAGGCACCTGCCACAATGCCCAGCTATTTTTTGGTTGCAGCCATCATTGTTGTTTGGTGGGCCTGGGCTGGTTTCGAATCCACTACCTTAGGTGTATGTGGCTGGTGCCTTAGCCACTTGAGCCATAGGCGTCAAGCTGGGAAACTTATTCTAGATGGTGACACATCCTTCTGCACAAAGATGAAACTAAAAGAGAAGTTTATTCATCGTATATTCATGATTCAGCTTTAGCAAAGACTTTGTTTTAAGGGTAATTGTATTGGTGTATCAAAAGACAACCAAAAATAGAAATAGAACATTTAATAGACTCATATATATTACCATTAAAATAATAGCATTATAGTTTCTATATATATCTACTAGTATAATAGAAATATAAAAGAATATAGAAAGAAAAATAATCTCAGAGTTTCTAAAAGATTTACATTCAAGTCAACTTAATCAGAACTACAGAATATGCCAAAAAAATGTATACACATCATGGGCGGCACCTGTGGCTCAAAGGAGTAGAACACCGGCCCCATATGCCAGAGGTGGCAGGTTCAAACCCAGCCCCAGCCAAAAACTGCACACACAAAAAAAGCATACACATCTTAAGAAAGAGAAAAACTGCATTAAAATTGTAATACTTAAGTCATATTTGTCCTCTGCAATTACAAGAGATAAGAGACACGATATATAAAATAACAAACATTATCGATATTATTAAGTATTAGAATTTTAATACAGTTTTTTTCTTTGTTAAAATATGTATACATTTTTGACATCCTCTTTGTATTACTACACAATAAGAAATAAATTTTATTTGCAGAGAAATAACATTTAAAATTATACATTTTGAAGACTACCAGTGCCCTCACCTATCAGGTGTGGGCCAGGTAATCAGCCTGTGGCCAGGTAATCCTTGAATTACGGTAAAAGCATCAGCATTGGTTTCTTCAAACCTGAATTGTGTATCCTCACTGCATTTCATGGAGTCAAATTATTATAGAGGTGTTAGCAAATGATCCCAGAAAGGCATGGGTTTGATCGAAAATGACATCACATTTAAACCAGTGAGGAAACAGCCCACTAGTATGTCAGACTCCATATATCCACTCACAAAACATTTCTTGAGGCTCGGCGCCTATGGCTCAATCGGCTAAGGCGCCAGCCACGTACACCTAAGGTGGCGGGTTCAAATCCCCAGCCCGGGCCCGCCAAACAACAATGATGGCTGCAACCAAAAAATGGCCGGGCATTGCTATGAGCTGTGATGCCATGGCACTCTACCCAGGGGGATAGCTTGAGGCTCCATCTCAAAA
>CAUYQV010177938.1:0-25253 GCA_963574575.1 Galagoides demidoff
CCTTTGGAGGTGCCAGGTTGGGTGGTTCCCTTGAGGTCAAGAGCTTTTTGCTATCCTGTTCACACACAGTACCCCATCTCTACCAAGTAGAGAGAAAAGACAAAATTGCTGTATATCAAACTAAAACAAGCAAACAGAAAATTTTATGGGATAAAATTGGGGAAAAAAAACAAATAATAGGGGCAGAAACACTAGCAAAATTGAAGGTCTTATTATTATAGGAGGCAACAATGGAAAATTAAATTTAAACTAGAAAAATGAAGAAGGAAACAAAGAAAAAAAAGGAAAAATCTGGAGGGAAAAATGTTGAAATGAAGGAAAAAAAATTCTAAAACAAAAAACAAAGCAGTATATATATCTTGCTGAATGTTGTCTGGGCAACAGGTGATCTTCTGGGGTATGAGATGTTAATCACAGTGTGATACAGCTGTATCAGATGCAGACTGGAGGCCTCTGCTGATTTCTCAAACCCCATAGGGTTGAGACCCTAAATCTTTCCTCAGCCCCCTTAAAAGACACTTTAAACTGATAACCTTGGCTAACAGAAACTTTCCTAGGAAAGCACTTGTCGCTGGGATCTCTCCTGTAGTGTCTATCCTGTGTTTATCTAGTGCGCCATAACTGGTCTCACTGTATGCTCCTGAGTGCTGAGGCTGTTCCACTGCCAAACTGAAATCTCCGCTCTTCCCCAGCATCTCAGTTCCGGCCTTTGGCGCTGCTCAGTCTTTAGTTCATTCGCCCAAGGTCTCCCAGCGCAGTGTCTCCCTCTGTGACCCTGAGGGTGGAGCCTGCAGGGGGCAGTTCTCCTAAATGGCTGCTCGTGTGGCCTAAGGTCAAATGATAGTAGCTCCGTTTGGGCTCAGTGGCTCAGTCCATGGCCCTAGACAACGCTTCATGTCATCCGCACTCTCTCGCCCAAGTTCTCCCAAGGTAGTTCGACTGAGTGACCAAGTCCAAAAAACCAAAACAGCCCACAGGGAAGGTCTTCCCTATTTGCAGTCTCGCTGCTGTAGCAATTACAGCTGTGGCAGCCATGGCCTCAGCCTGAATGAACGCAACCACTCGCCAGTTCTCCAGTGTTTTTGTCCTCCTCCTGGGGTCCAGAAGTCTCTCACTGTCTCCCTGTGTCCCCAAAGGGATGTTTCTGGGCAGAGCCCAGAAGCTAGAGATGCCTAGAGTCTTCTCTCCCCAATCTTACCGCCCTGGTTGCAAAGAAGCTGTTACCTTGGCCGCCATCTTGCCCCCCCTTTTTTTTGTTGTTACCCATCAACACTTTCCTTGAATAGCTTCAGTACTTGCTCCATGTATGTTGCATCATCATAGTTTCAAAGTTCATTTGGGTTGTTTATTCCTTATACTTTTCTAAGGAAGAAGGATGATGTAACTTAATAAGGAGAACCTACTAGAGTGGAATCCAGAAATTTGGGTCTTCAGCTTTTCTCTTTATAGCAGTCCTCCCTCATCCGTGGTGATAGTTACCTGTGGTCATCCTTGGTCCAAAAATATTAGACAGAAAATTCCAGAAATAAATAACTTACACAAATTTTAAATTGTGCACCATTCTGAGTGGTGTGATGAAATCTCTCTCTGTCCTGCCTGAGACATGGATCATGCCTTTGTCCAGCATCTCTGCTCTATGGACACTACCTATCTATTAGACATTTAGTAGCTATCTCAGTTATCAGATAGAAAAAAACAGTATATACCTAAGTCATTATTTTCTGTAGCTCCCTGGCCTCCACTGAAGGTCTTGGAGACTACTGTAAAATTGCCACTTATTACTGTAGTTAGGTCATATTGAGAGGGAGCCTACTAAATGGAAAAAAAAAAATCAATCTTGTTAATTTTTGTTGTTGTTATTATTTTTGTTTGATTTTATTTTTTTAAAGACAGGATCTTGATCTATAACCCAGGCTAGAGTGCAGTGGCATCATCATAGCTCATGGCAACTTCAAATTCCTGGGCTCAAGTGATTCTACTCCCTCAGCCTCCTGAGTAGCTGGGACTTTAGGCATGCACTATCATATTTCTTCTTCTTCTTCTTTTTTTTTTTGTAAACATTAGGTCTCACTCTTGCTTAGGCTGTTCCCAAATTCCTGACCTCAGATGATCCTCCTACCTCAGCTTCTTGAAGTGGTGGGTGGGATTACAAGTGTGAGCCTCAATCTTGTTCACTTTAACAGAGTAGAATATAAACATAAGTGTCAGTTCTTTGAGTCTAAAAAGTTGGGTTTTGAAAAAGAAGAGGTTATTCATGAAAATACCAGACTTAAAAGGAGAATTCTTTAGTCAGTTCATATATTTAATAATTAGAAATAATGTAATTCATAGTAGTGATTTTTAAATTGGATTCTGAAAACTTTTAGACACATGATTTTCCAGACATCTGGAAAACAAAGCTTTCATGACCAAAACATTTACAGACAATTGATTTAAAATCTCTTGTTTCTTTATGCCTACAAACATCTATGCCAGATATGGTCAATCTTTTTTTTTTCTTTTTTCTTTTTTTTGCAGTTTTTTGCCGGGGCTTGGTTTTGAACCCGCCACCTCTGGCATATGGGGCTGGCACCCTACTCCTTTGAGCCCCAGGTGCCACCCACAATATGGGGAATTAAAACCAATTCCTAATAACTGGAAATAGAGATTTTAGGTTGATTCATATAATCTAGATGCATCTATTAGTGTGCAAATAGTTTTATAATCTATAACTCAGCTGCTCTAATTTTTTTTAAAGATAGCTTTCCTAAAATATTCATTTACCGTACAATTCATTGAAAAATGTAAATTCAGTGTTTTTCAGTGAGTTCACAGGGTTGTGCAACTATCACCATATTCTTTTTTGAACATTTTTGTCACCTTCACCAAAGAAAAAAATACTCTGCATCTGTCATCAGTCATTTCTAATTCCCTGTTCTGCTAATGTTCCCCTTGGCAATCATTAATCTACTGTCCCTATGAATTTGCTCTTTTGGATCTTTTGTTTAATGACTCAGTCTATTTTGTGCCTGGCTGTTTTCATGGAGGATGTTTTCCAGGTTCACACGTGTCACTAGTGCTTCATTTCTTTTTACAGTTGAATAATTTTCCATTGGATGGATGGCATATCTTGTTTTTTGGTTTGCATTTTTTTTAGAGACAGTGTCTGACTTCATCACCCTTGGTAGAGTACTGTGGCATCCTGGCTCATAGCTCCTTTTTTTTTTTGAGACAGAGTCTCATTATGTCACCCTCTGTAGAGTGCTATGGCATCACAGTTCACAGCAATCTCAAATTCTTGGGCTCAAGTGATTCTCTTGCCTTAGCCTCCCTTGTAGCTGGGACTCCAGGTGCCTGCCATAATAACTGTTTTGTAGTTGTTGTCGTTGTTTGTTTGTTTAGCAGTCTTGGGCCAGGTTCGAACCCACCAGCCCCGGTGCATGTGGCTGGTGCCCTGACTGCTGAGCTATGGGCGTCCAGCCTTCAGAGCTCCTCATGGACTCAAGGATCCTCTTGCTTTAGCCTCCCAAGTAGCTGGGACTACAGGCGGTGGCCACAGCACCTGGCTATTTTTAGAGACAGGGTCTCGCTCTAGCTGAGGCTGGTCTTGAACTCCCGAGCTCAGGCAATCCACCCACCTCGGCCTCCCAGAGTGCTGGGATTACAGCCACCTTGCCCAGCCTAGCACATCGTGTTTATCTCTTCATCTGTTGATGGGCATTTGGATGGTTTCCACTTTAGAGATGTTGTAAATATGCTGCTATGAACATTTATCTCCAATTTTTGTGGCTACGTAGGTTGGGGTATCTATACATACTTAGGAGTAGAATTGCTGGGTCATGGGGTAATTCTTTTTCATCTTTTGAGGAACTGCCAGACTGGGTCTTACAATGGCTGCACCATTTTACATTCTCACCAGCAATGTATGAGGCTTCCAATTTCTCCACATCCTCACCAGCACTTATTTTCCATTTTTAAGATTGTAGACATCTGAGTGGGTGTAAAGTGGTATCTCACTGTGGTTTTGATTTGCATTTCCCTAATGACTAAGGATGTTGAGCATCTTTTCATGTGCTTGTTGGCCATTTATTTTTCTTCTTCAGGGACATGTCTATTTAAATCCTTAGCCTATTTTTAATTTTTTTTAATTATTGAGTTTGTAAGAGTTCTTTATATATTCTAGGTTACGTGTCCCCCTTCAGAGATAAGATTTGCAAATATTTTCTCCCATCCTGTGGGTTGTCACTTCACTTTCTCAAGGATATTGTTTGTAGCATTCTAATGATTTGTAAAACATTTTCCTCCAGAATTTAGTCGGCGTCTTAAGGAGCGCATGCACCACAATATTCCTCACCGATTTAACGTAGGACTAAACATGCGAGCCACCAAGTGTGCTGTGTGTCTGGATACTGTGCACTTCGGACGCCAGGCATCCAAATGTCTTGGTAAGAGCAGCCCTTGGGTATCTGTAGTGGTCACCCTGGCGTTTCCATTTAAAAAAAAAAATCCATCAGATGGAGGTGATTTTTCTTTTATTAACTCATCTTCTATACATTCATTTCTAAGCTTTTTATTTCAGTGGGTGGACACTGTTTTTCCCCCGTTAAAGCACTGAGTTGATATCTGTCTTCAGCTGTGCCTGCTGTGCAAAATGCCTTGGGCTTTTGATAATTTTCAGCCCCCTTTTGTCAGGCTGGTTTTTCCTCCAACTGAAAGGTGCAACCAGATACTTTATACACCTGTTTGTGAGCAGCCTGGGATGAAGCCAGGGAGACTAGGTTGAGAGTGATTGGCTCTCTGGTTACCTCGATCTATAGGGGTCTGGCACCTGGGAAAGCTTCGGGGCCTGCCTGCCAGGGCCACATGCATAGGATGTGGCTGGGGGTGGAAAAGCCTTGGGCTGGCTGGAGGAGGAAGGAAGGGTACAGAGTCAGCCGAGCATGTCTTTAGGTTGCCCCCTTCTCTCCCCTAGAATGTCAGGTGATGTGTCATCCCAAGTGCTCCACATGCTTGCCAGCCACCTGTGGCCTGCCTGCTGAATATGCCACACACTTCACTGAGGCCTTCTGTCGTGACAAAATGAACTCCCCGGGTCTCCAGACCAAGGAGCCCAGCAGCAGCTTACATCTGGAAGGGTGGATGAAGGTACCCAGGTAATGTTGCAGGGTGGCTTGGACTGGGACAGGTGCTGGCATGGGAGGCCCCAAGGCACTTCCATCCCTGAAGTTTTCTGAGGGAAGTGTCTTTTCTAGGAACCATGCACCTCACCTAGTCACCCCCTCACCCCCTCACCCTTTCCTCCAGCCTCATTCTTCTTGAGTTTAAACATTTTTTGTTTTCATCTTTCTTTTCCCAGGAATAACAAGCGAGGACAGCAAGGGTGGGACAGGAAGTACATTGTCCTGGAGGGATCAAAAGTTCTCATTTATGATAATGAAGCCAGAGAAGGTAAATTAATAATTCAGGGGGAATGTCATTGCACGTGGTTATCCCAGGTCTCCCAGTGTTGGCGTGAAGGCTTTGTTTTTTGGACTGCCTTGCAAGCCTTCTACGCTTTTCCATTTTTGAAAACTAAAAGCCAAATGACTTCTCTAAAGGTTATTGGTACGATACTCACATCTATAGGTCTCCCCCCTGAAGAACCCGCAGGGCGCTGCCCTGAAGATTCCACCTGCTAATACACCTTCAGAGAACTTCTGCCTCAGTCAACTAACCCATAAATCCGCATCGTCATCAGAATTTCACTGTGCTACTCATCTGACACACTTTATTTTTTTTTTATCTTCCCTCTCTGCCTTCTCTGCACACCTCTTTCCCTTCTTTGTTCCTGTGCGCCTCTCTTTACACGCGTACCCTGTCTCTCTGTCCCTCTCTCTGTCTCTGTCTCTTTTCTCTTCTGTTCTCCCCTTGCTCTTGTTCCTGTTCTTTTGTTTTTCTTTCTGCCCTTCCTCTTTGTACCAAGCTGGACAGAGGCCGGTGGAAGAATTTGAGCTGTGCCTTCCCGACGGGGATGTATCTATTCATGGTGCCGTTGGTGCTTCCGAACTCGCAAATACAGCCAAAGCAGGTGAGGAGGAGCCAGAGGGGCCCCACCCTGGAGGTGGGCTGGGCTTGGTAATGCAGAAGGGGAAGGAGGGGGATGTGGAAGGTTGGCTCTCCCAAGAAGGCCCACCTTCCTCAGCTCCTCTGTCTTAGCAGTAACTGGGACTTGCACAGTTTGGTGGGATCTCTGATACCTCAGGGCCATCCCTCCCAGCTGGAATGGGGAAGTCCACACCCAATCCTGTGCTCTCTGTGAAATCTCCTAGATGTCCCATACATACTGAAGATGGAATCTCACCCGCACACCACCTGCTGGCCTGGGAGAACCCTCTACTTGTTAGCTCCCAGCTTCCCTGACAAACAGCGCTGGGTCACCGCCTTAGAATCTGTTGTCGCAGGTGGGAGAGTTTCTAGGGAAAAAGCAGAAGCCGATGCTGTGAGTATGACAACGGACACTGGAGCTTGTCTCTGTAAAGCGGGTTGACTTGGGAACTGGTCTGAATGATGGGAATCCTGTTGGCTGTCTTGATTTCCCTTGGACTCCCTCTTTGAGGGCCCCTGGCTCTAGACCATGTCGTCACCAGGAGTCTGGTGGCAGTGAAGGCACAGACGCTTAGGTTAGCTTGTGTGTATCACATGCCTTCTTCCCGTAGCCATGTAGAATGGGAGACTGGGGCATCACACACCTTGGCTGTGGCGATGCAGCAGCAGATGTCCTTACAAGAAACTCCTCTCTAATGTTCACTGTGATGCGTTCATTTGGTTTCGAGGCTAGCATCGTAAGCACTTTGGCCATGAAGCAGTACGGTAGGCTGCTGGCTGCCACATCTACTTCAGGAAGGCTTTTCATAAGCTCAGTTGCTTCTGCAGTATTTGCTCTTCTGTAGGCAGGTTTGAAATCCTACTTATCCTTAAGATGTTAGAAACGTAGGTGTGGCATGATTGGCATCACCCCACCTAGAATGTTCCAGGATACAAACAGTGCTCATTGCTCATTGGCGTTTGCTCTGCTGAAGACCAAATAGCTCTTTTCAGTCAGTTTGCTTCTGTAATAATAAACACTTTATGTGTTAGCATTCAGAAGATTCTTAGCCATGAGCCTCCTGAAAAGAGCTTTGCTTACCAGGTAGACCTGTTTTGATGACCTGTTTCATTGTTACATGCATAAGCCTTTTACTGAAATCCTTGTTAATATGTGTACAATAGGCCGGTGACTGTATTTCCTACGAGCTTCTGTCTGCGTGGGTTCAGGTAAAGAGATTCAGAGGCTTGTTGGCTTGCTGCTGACACTGTTGGCGTATTTTTTTTTTTTTGTAGCCTGGGGAGGGTAGGAGCCTTTCATGTGGCTTATTAACCCTTTGCAGGTGAAGTCTCTTTAGCTTCAGCGTATTTCTTGTCACAGAATAGCTCTCTCTGTCTATCACACTCATTTGTTTCTGCATCTAAACCAAGTTATAACTCAGATGCTAATTAACAGCCACCCCAGAGATACCAGTAACTTTCATGTCTTGTCTTCGCAGCACAGATCAAAATATGGGGCATGCTAAAAGCAGGTTGTGTTTTTGAGCATTTTCAGATTTAACTTGCTTTGTAAACTTCTCTTTATCACTCTGAATGGTTTGTTCGTGTATTCACCTCACTATGTCTCATTTTTGTTCTTTTATTTTACATTTGAAAAGAAATTACTTGGAAACTCCCTGCTGAAATTGGAAGGTGATGACCGTCTAGACATGAACTGCACACTGCCCTTCAGTGACCAGGTAATATTTTCATGGGCACGGTCAGCGGTGTCTGGTTACAGCCACATGGCTGTAAGGAGAGGGAGGGCTGTGGAGAATTTTGCTGCTCTGACTCTTCAGAATTGTTCCAGTGACATGTTCTGCTATGTTCTGCCTTTGGATTTCTGCCCTTGCAGGTGGTGTTGGTGGGCACTGAGGAAGGGCTCTATGCACTGAATGTCTTGAAAAACTCCCTTACCCACGTCCCAGGAATTGGAGCAGTCTTCCAAATTTATATTATCAAGGACCTGGAGAAGCTACTCATGATAGCAGGTGTGAACTCAAGGACACGGCACTTTTTCTTTACTTTTTAAGGGAGCAATTTTTAACCTACATTTCATGCTTGTGAAACATGAAGGCAGGCCCTCCCAGTGGCAGGTGGGGACAGTAGTAACTTTTGCCTCTGTGTTCCCAAAGGGCACCCTGAGCTGATGGACCCTCTGTCCAGATTTTGTTCTCATTGATGTCAAGTTTAGCACAGTCTGTTTTTCCCACTGTTACGCTAATTGAAAGGAGCCTCAAGATTCATTAAATTCAAACCCTTTGTCCTGATTGCATCAACACTACTGTGGGCCATGACCTTCTGGGAACTTGCGCTGTTACTGCGCAGTCCCTCTTATATCTATGAACGCTCAGAGAACCTTTGTCTAGATTTACCTTACATTTTTACATTTTTTTCTCTTACCTCTTACACATACACAATAATTTTTTTCTGGACCATTTGCGAGTTAGTCACAGGTATGGTGCCACCCTATCTACCAAAGGCCAAGTTCATTCTACCACATAACCATGGCACAATGCCTTTTCATCTCTGTCTATTGCAGATACAGTTTTTTAAAGAGAAAAACAATAATTCATCGAGTCAATGTTCAAAACATTCACAGTTAGGTCTTGTTTCAGGTGTGGCTGTATCCAGAGGTTGAAATAATATGGTGAGGAACTGGGGTTTTTTGATCTGTCTGCTCTTTTCTCTCCTTTTTATTCTTTACAGCAGTTTTAAGTTCACAAAAAATTGAGAGAAAGGTACGGAGAGTTCCCACATCCCCACCATCCCCACACATGCACAGCCTCCCACGCCTTCAACCTCCCCCGCCAGAGTGGTACATTCTTACAACTGATGAACCTGCACAGCCCATCATTATCACCCAGAGTCCATAGTTTCCATTAGGGTTCAGTCTTGGTGTTGTATATTCTGTGAGTTTTGACATATGTAGAATGACATATATCCACTGTTTGTAGTATCATATAGAATACTTTCACGTGGTATAGTTTTTGCATTCAAGAAATTTAACCCATTATCTGATATACTGCCTATAATCGGATTTTACCTGTGGCTCCTATAATGTCCTTTATATACTTTTTTTCTTTATTCATGATCCAATCCAGGATCATATGTTGCATTCAGTCATTTCCCTTTAGTTTCTTTTAATCTGGACCAGTTCCTCAGCCTTTCTTTTTCTTTTGTTCCTCCCTGATATCTACATATTTCAATAGTCCCAGCCTATTGTTTTATGGATGCCTTCCCCCCTCCCTGTTCCCTATTGCATTCTTTCTAGACTTTGTTGGGGACCATGTTCGAAAGTATAGTCCAGTTTTATGTCTGCATAATTCCCTGTTCCGACTCCCCAAATCTTGACAAAAGGCCAAATCTTTTCATCTTAGGTCCAAAAATTTAAACTCAAGGTGAATTTGTAGGGGTTTGTGGAAAAGTCAGTTCATTTGCATGGCCTCTCATAGCATTTATTTGTGACTGTAACGAGGACTACCATTGTCTTTACTTCATGGCTCCACACTGATGCGAGGCTGGCCCTTTTCCCCTTCAGGAGAAGAGCGGGCGCTGTGTCTTGTGGACATAAAGAAAGTGAAACAGTCCTTGGCACAGTCTCACCTTCCTGCCCAGCCGGACATTTCGCCCAACATTTTCGAAGCTGTCAAGGGCTGCCACCTCTTTGCTGCTGGCAAGGTGAGTGTCCCTTAGAGCCCTAGCGGTAGGTGTTCTTGAAATTGGCACTGTCCTTCTTCTCACAGAACTCACTTGATTTGACCTTGGAAATTTTGTCCACCTAAATAACAGAGAGAGGATCTCTAAAAGAAAAAGAGATTGATTTGGGAATAGAACACTGCAGTGGGAATACACATGCCACAGTAAACAGGAAGATAAAGAAAGGCAAGATCTTTTTTGTTTGTTTTTGAGACCAAGTCTGTTTCTCAGGGTAGGGTTTTTTTGTTTGTTTGTTTTTGAGACCACTCTGTTGCCCAGGCTAGGGTGCTAACTGTGTAGGCCTAGCTTATAGCAACCTTGAACTCCTGGGCTCAAGTGACCCTCCTGTCTCTGTCTTCTGAGTAGCACACTACACACCTGGCCGAGTTTTTCTAGTTGTAGTAGAGATAGGGTCTTGCTCTTGCTCAGACTGTTCTCCATCTCCTGAGCTCATGTGATCCTCTGGCCTCAGCCTCCCAGAGTGCTAAGATTATAGGTGTGCGCCACCCTGTCTGGCTAGGAAGACAAAGGTTTTTTAAGGGAAAAATGAAGGGGATTGCAGTATTGTTTTGAAATAATTATCCTTGGTTACAAGGTTGGACAGGCAGTGGCTGGGCACCAGTCTTTGCAGATGTATTTTGTGTATGAGGTTGCTTTTTACTTTCAGGCATACGTGTGGAAGAACACTCTCTTCATGGTTTCCCTGGCTCTGTTTGTCAGGGTTTCCTTAACATTTCTGACTCCATTTTGATTCTGACAGCTGTCACGATTATATGTCCTCAAATTGGGTTAAATTTCTTTTGCTCACTTTAGGCACGTGAAATAATTTGTGTAATTTGAAATTATTGTACACTTTGAATCTAAAGGAAATACTGGAGAGAAAAATGAGGCCAAAATTAACAAAACTAAAAGGATAATCCATATTTGGAAATAAGTGTGTGTGTGTGTGTATGGGGTATATGTATGATTCACCTTGTTTTTTAAAATCTAATCTGGATCTGGTTAGGTGAAAGGATGTTTTACTTCTAGAAGTTTATAAATTCTAATTTATGACATTTATATAATGTAAAGTCAGTTCATGAGAGCTCAAATTCTTTTGTAGTTTCTGGCATGTTAAATTTTGGTATGTAAGTATGTTATTTGCTTCTTTAAGAAAATTGTCATTTAAAAATGCACATTTATAAAAAAATGAATATTTATATGTGTATATACACATACACATATTACATTAATGAAATCTGAATGGGGCATCTGTAGGCCCCCCTGAAGCTACTGCATTCTACTGTTGAAACCACTGCCTTTGCTCCTCAGAAGACCGTTCCTGGGCAGTTGTTCATTCAGCCCTTAATACACTTTTACTGAGCACATGCTATGGACAGGCCTGAGCCTTCAGAGGTGTCTATATGAGGGATGCAGGACTAGTTGGGGAGCTGTGTGGCTTACCACAGGGGCCTTCTGTATGGGAGACTTGGCCTTGCTCTGGTTCTATGAGGGGTCATGGTTTCTGGGGCCCTCTGATGATAAGGGTTTTTTCTCCCCAGCCATGGAGTGGGGAGTGAATGATGAGTTATTTAACTGTGGCATATATGAAGGAAGGACAGACTGGCCCAGGAAGGTGTTAATTTGAAAAGGATTCTTGGAAAAGGTCAATTTATTTATTTATTTATTTATTTATTTATTTATTTATTTATTTATTTTCTGAGACAGTATCTCACTTTGTCCCCTTGGTAGAGTGCCATAGAGTCATAACTCACAGCAACCTCAAACTCCTGGGCTCAAGTGATCCTCTTCCCTCAGCCTCTCAAGTAACTGGGACTATAGGCACCTTCTATAATGCCTTGCTATTTTTAAAGATGGGCTCTTGCTCTGGCTCAGGCTGGTCTTGAACCTGTGAGATTAGGTAATCTACCCGCCTTGGCCTCCCTGAGTGCTAGGATTATAGACTGTACCTGGCCCATTTTTCTTTTTTGTTATGTTCTTTTATGATAGTTATGTTACCTTTTTCATCCCTAATATTACTAGCGTAGTATCTTTTCCTTGTCTTAATTTTACTAGAGGCATTCCAATTTTATTAATCTTTACAAAGGAGCAGCTTTAATTTTAGTGATTGTCTTTAGTATAGCATTATTTTATTTGTCATTAACTTTTGCAATTATCTTTGTTTTCGTTGCTTCAGTTTGCTAGCTTTAGCTCATTAATTTTTATGGTATTTTTCTCATTAGAAGTATTTTAAATTAAAACTATGTATTGTCATCTACCTACCATTCTAGCTGCAAGTTTTGATATTGGAAATGTATTATCATTCCACACATGTTAAAATTTCTCTTATAATTTCTTCTGTGAATATCGAGTTAACTTAGAAATATGTATTTTCTTTTCTAAAAATTAGTTCTTTTGGATTAGAAGTTATTTTTATAATATTTGAAATATTCAAAAGTATATGGAATGTAAAGTATATAAAAAATATATAAATTATAAAGCCTAATAATGTGGTAAACATTCAAGAACCCATCACTTACCCCAAGAAGTAGAACGTCCCCAGCAATTTCCATCCCCTCTTCCCTTCCCTCCTTTTTTTTTCTTTTCTTTTCTTTCTTTCTGTCCTCCCTTACCCTTTCCCTCTCTCCCTTTCCTTACTTCCTTACTTTAACAAGGTCTTGCTTTGTTGCCCAGGCTGGAGTACAGTGGCATGGATCATAGCTCACTGCAACTTTAAGCTCCTAGGCCCAATTGACCCTCTTGCCTTAGGCTCTCCCAGTTACCAGTAGTAGCTGGGACTATAAGTGCATGCCACCATGCCCAGTTAATTAAAAAAAAAAAACCTTTTTTTTTGTAGGGACAGGAGTCTTGCTATGTTGGTAGTCTTAAATTCCTGGCCTCACTGAGCGTGGTAGTTCACAGCTATAATCCTAGCACTCTGGGAGGCCGAGGTGGGTGGATTGCCCTGAGCTCACAGGGCTCCCTTGTCTAAACTCCCAGTGTCCTCTGGAAATGTCTGTCTATGAGTCCCTTTAAGATTGACCTTTTCAGGCTGGGTGTGGTGGCTCATGCCTGTAATCCTAGCACTCTGGGAGGCTGAGGTGGGTAGATTGCCTAAGCCAGGTGTTGTGGCAGGCGCCTGTAGGCCCAGCTACTTGGGAGGCTGAGGCAAGAGGATCGCTTGAGCCCAAGAGTTTGAGGTTGCTGTGAGCTATGATGTCACAGCACTCTACGGAGGGTGACAAAGTGAGACTCTGTGTCAAAAAAAAAAAAAAAAAACCCAAACCCAAAGAAACTCCTAGCCCCAAGCAGTCCTCCTGCCTTGGCCTCCCAGAGTGCTGGGATTACAGACTTGAGCCATCACACCTAGGCACAATGTCTATTTTCTGTGTCCCCTATCTCATCCCATCTCTCCCATACCCATCCCACTAACTGCTGACCTTTATGTCAAGATTGATTTGAGTCATAGCCTCTTTTCATCCTTGGTAAGTGACAAAGATCTAGGTACAGGAGGTAAAGTAAGAGGCTTTCAGGTATTCTAGAAAAAGAGAGTTTTGATGTAGAATTCTGCATATACAGATCTTAGCCAAGAACTTTTCTCTTTGGACCAAAATTCTCTCCAAATTCTTATAGCAATTTCTACTATCTTTTCTCTCCCCTCCATTATCCCACCCTACCCTACTCCCCACAAGGTAAGTTTGTCAGAAGACTCTGTCTCCAGCAGAGGGATACACATGTGAAATATGTGTGGTCACTGGCTCCCTGACGTCTTCTCTGGTTCCCAGATAAAGCAGTGCTTCTCAACCAGGGCAATGCTAGATTTGGTAATGGCTAGAGTTATTTTTGGTTGTCACAACCAGGGGTGCTGCAGGTCTCTATGGGGGGAGGCCAGGGCTGCTACTCAGCATCCTACAGGGCACAGGACAGCCCCCACCACCCCACTGGACTGCTGGCCCCTATTGTCAAGTGTGCTGAGGTTGAGAGCCCCTGTTCTAAAGTGATAGTCCTCTTCAAGTTTTGCGCTAGAGCTAGTATTCATACTGGTGACAGTGTTTTTCTTTCTCTGATTGCTTTTCAGATTGAGAATGGGCTCTGCATCTGTGCAGCCATGCCTAACAAAGTCGTTATTCTTCGCTACAACGAAAACCTCAGCAAATACTGCATTCGGAAAGTAAGTCCTGGGCCTTGCCTCGGCCGAGTGTGGTCTAGCTTGTCCTGCTTTATCGGCCACTGGTATGGAAAGCATGCTGTCTCGGGAAGTAACGTGTGTCTGGTCCTTTACCCTGCAGGCCTTTAGCCTAGGGTGACCACCTGAGAGAGAGAGAGACCCGTTCTTTCTAGAGGAACCTCCAGAGCTGCTGATAGCTATAGCTTATTTTCTGCTTGGGAACTGCCTCTCTATCTAGCCTAGGGAATTCAGCCTTTTGTTAGAGCAGAGGTTGGCTGATGGAGGGGACACTTTTTTTCATCCAGGGAAAAAAGGAAAGAGTTCTCTCTCTCTAGCAGGCCCCAGGTAGCAGTAATCAGAATCTTTCTCAGATTCTAGCAAGGTTTCTATTAATATAACCTTCTGGAATATCCAGTGCTAGCTCTATTTCGATATGTAATTAGGCAGCTGGTTCTCAGAGGAGGAACAGAGGGAGTTGTGACGATAACTCAGTTTGGACAAGGTGCTTGTTAAATCGTTAAAGCTGTCTTGCATCCAGGGAAGACTGTTGGATGTCCCTAGACTAAGGATGTTCTACTAATCATAAGCCTAATTTATTTCAGGTGCTTTCATGATTAGTTCCAAAAGTGAAATGAGGGGTAAATAATAGACAAGGACATTACCTATTAGAGAAACTATTCTATTCTGGGCAGGATGTTGTTAGTTTAGTTTGTGTGTTTATTGAACATCCACAGTACCAGGAACTGAGCTGTTTCACAAATGCTTTTCATAACCATGCTGGAAAAAACAGGATGATCTTCCCCAATTTTCAGGCAAGAAAATTGAAGTTGGTAGAGATCTTAAGTTAGACAGTTGAGACCAAAGCTGAGGTTTGATTTTTTTTTTCCCCAGTATTTCACTATATCATGCTGCCTAAAGGTTTCTCATACTTAGTAGATAGCTATTAAATATTCAGCAATGATGGTAATGCTGATCAGTTTGAATTGTTAGCTTCAGGAAAATTCTCAGAAATTGTTGCTGGTTTATGATTCCTGGTGATCATTTTGAGTAAAAGTGCTTGATTTTTTTTTTTTTAATGACATTAGGATTGGCTTAAAAACAAGTGAAAATAATTAGGAAGCAGATAATTAAGACAGGATGACAATGACAGTGATAATAATGATATAGGTAATTTAGGTTCACATTAGAACCTTAGATGCTAGCAAGAAAAAGGAAACCCAAACCTGTTTTCTTCTTCTTCCTACCACTGTTAATAGTTGGTGTATTTTTCTAGTCTTTGTTTTGTTTTCCTCTCTGATAAGAAAGTTGTAAAAATTCTATCTTCTCATTGAAATGGTGTTTCTGATCCTTTTTTATAGCTATAATTTGACCTTATTTTCTTAGCCTGGAATTGCATAGAACAATAGAGATGGCAGGTGGATCCTTGGTCATTCTGAGAGGCATGAAAGGCTTTCTGTGAACAAATCTGGCAACAGTTGTCTGCAGGGCCTGGCTCACTGCTTCAGGCAGAAACAGAATAGCAGTGGACACATGGCTTTCTGGTCTCACCTCTCCTATTCTTCTCTTGTCTCAGGAGATAGAGACTTCAGAGCCCTGCAGCTGTATCCACTTCACCAATTACAGTATCCTCATTGGAACCAATAAATTCTACGAAATCGACATGAAGCAGTACACACTGGAGGGTAGGGCTTGTGTCCCTTTCCCCACTCCACGCATGGCTCAGGCCTTGCTGAGAACTGGAGGTCATTCCTGAGGCCCTGCTTCTCACCTGCCTTTTCAGAATTCCTGGATAAGAATGACCATTCCTTGGCACCTGCCGTATTTGCCTCCTCTTCCAACAGTTTCCCTGTCTCCATCGTGCAGGTGAACAGTGCAGGCCAGCGAGAGGAGTATTTGCTGTGTTTCCACGGTGAGTCAGGGCTGCGCCTGCTGCTGTGCTGGGTGCATGTAGATGTGAGAAATCCCAGGTCAGGCCCGTGAGGGGCTGGGGGCTGGTCACCGGGGCTCTGGGTCAGGGTGGATCCTGCTGGAGGTACAGAGAATGTCGTTCCAGCACTGCCGAGGACCCTGGGGGATTTTTCTCCTTTCCCCTGGACACTAGTGCAGTCTGATTTGATCACATTTCTCTCCAAAGAGCAGGTGTTTTTTTCCCCCTTCTCTATGTCTGTCTTCCTCTCTCTTCCTCACTTTCTTTCTCTGGCCTTATTTGTTTTCTACTTTCCCTTTTTTTTTTAAATCTCTAGGTCTTTCAGTCTCTCCCTGCTTCTGGGTCTTCCTGTCTTTTCTTTCTTCCCTCTTCCCCTTTTTTTGTATTCCCTTTCTCCCTTTTCTTCCCTTTCATTTGAGTCTTCTTTCTTTAACAAAATTTAATAAGTTAAAGATTTCTTTTAATTAAAATATTTTTTATATTTGTTAAAACCAAGAGATGCCTCAGCAGAGATCCTGTGGTTTCAACCGTCCGGTTAAACCTGGCTAGTCATTCCCTTGCTTCTTTTTCTCCCTCTCTGTCACTGGCACGCCGTGTGTGGCTGTGGTAACGCCCATGTGCTCTTGACACCTTGTAGAATTTGGGGTGTTTGTGGATTCTTACGGAAGACGAAGCCGCACAGACGATCTCAAGTGGAGTCGCTTACCTTTGGCCTTCGGTATGTGAGGCATGGTGTGGGGGGGCTTCTCTTTTGATAGCAGCTGAGGTCCTGGGAAAGAATTGCAAGTAGAATTTATTTGTTGGGGTGAGGGAGGGCCTTAAACACTGTGCTCATGAAGTCTGTTAGACATAAAGTACATGTACTGTGTGTACCAGTCACCTGAATAAATGCTCATTTCAAAAATTTTGAGGCTTAATGAGGAATTGCCTAAGCCACATCCACCAGGCAACAGTGAAATATTTGCTGGGCTCTAATGATAGAAAGGATTCTGTCCCCTCTGGATTTATTTCAGTCATTTTTAAAGGCGCATAGTAGCCCACGGCATAGCTGAACACCTATTAATTTAACCAGTTTTAATTAAGCAAAGCAGTAAGGTCATGCCTATTCTTTTTGTAAGTGTAAACAACTCTTCAGTGAACGTCTTTATATTAATCTTTGTACATTTGTCAAGTAGTATCATAAATTCCTAAAAGTAGAGCTACCGGGTTGAACAGTAAACACACTTAAACACGAATGTGTGCGTATATTAATGTATCTATGTGAATATTCTTAAGTGCCATTATGGCCAAAATACCCTTCAAGGCTATTTTGTTTCTTGCTGCATAAAAACCCATTCCAAAACTTAGTGACTTAAAAGAACAGCTTATCATTCCCCCTGATTCTATGACTAGACCAGTGGTTCTCAACTTCCTAAAGCTGTGACCCTTTAATACAGTTCCTCATGCTATGGTGACCCCCAACTATAAAATTATTTTCTTTGCTCACTGCTACCACATTGTACTGGTTAGAACAGGCCACAGGCTCAGCCCAGATTCAAGGCAAGGAAAGTACATGAGTGCTTGAGTGCTGGGAAGCATGACTAATAGTCTAATACCAAAGTAGGCTGCGTGAGGTGGCTGGCACCTGTAATCCCAGCACTTTGGGAAGCCAAGATTAGAGGATTGCTTAAGGCCACGAGTTTGAGACCAGCCTGGGCAACATAACAAGACCCATCTCTACAAAAAAAATGAAAGAATTCATGCCTGTATTCTCAGCTACTTAGGAAGCTGATGCAGGAGGATCTCGTGAGCCCAGGAGTTCACTGCTGTGAGCTGTGATTGTGCCACTGCAGTCTAGCATGGGTGACAGAGTGAGACCCTGTCTCTAAATAATAATAATACCAAAGTAATAATTCACCACCAGGAATAATTGTGATAATCACCTTTTCCCTTTTAGGCAGAAAACATTTCTAGTTGTATCCTCTAGTTTTAGTGACACTATGAAACAGAGATAGAGTATTAAGAGACCAGAAATATCTCATTATCTGTGAATTTGGGTTTTTTCCTTTTAACTTTTCATAGATGTTTACAATCAAACAGTTTAAAAGGCATATAATGAAAACTCTCACCCGTGTTTCCCATCTCCCCAATTCTCCATCCCTGTTCTCCAAAGGAAAAAGCTTTTATGAGTTTCCTATCCTTCCAGTGCTTTATATAATTACAAGCACATAAAAAAATATATTTTTCCCATCTGTTTTTGTTTTTAAATCAGTAAGGTAACACAATTTATACATTATTCTGAGCCTTACTTTATGCTCTTAGTGATGTACCTTGGATTTTTTTTTTCCAGTATCTTTCGGCTTCTTTGTGCATTTTTACAGCTGTGTAGAATTCCATAGATGTTTATTTAACCAGTCCCTATAATGTACACTTGAATTGTTTCCCATATTCTTCCGTAACACAAACAAATTGACAATGAATATACTCAAACATGCATGATTATCCTGGCACATGGATAAATTCCTCTACGTGAGATTGCTTGGTCCAAGAATGCATTACAGCCAGATTTTTATTCTCTCTCTTTTAACCCTTTGTCCTGTGCTCTTCCTTTATGGTGGCCACACAGCCTACAGAGAACCTTATCTGTTTGTGACCCACTTCAACTCACTCGAAGTAATTGAGATCCAGGCTCGCTCGTCACTGGGGTAAGTAAGCATTGCCCTACTCTGCTTCGAAAACCTTAGATGTGAGGCAAAGGTGTTGGGGTGGGCCCATGTTTCTTCCTAATCTGCCTAGCAATGGAGCTAACTTGCAATGATTGCAAACTCTTATCTGGAATTTTGCAGGACCCCTGCCCGAGCATATTTGGAAATCCCGAATCCACGCTACCTAGGCCCTGCAATTTCCTCGGGAGCAATTTACCTGGCATCCTCGTACCAGGATAAATTAAGGGTCATCTGCTGCAAAGGAAACCTTGTGAAGGAGTCGGGCACTGACCACCATCGGGTCCCTTCCACCTCCCGCAGGTAACAGACCTCTTCCCTCCCTCATTACTGGAGGCAAAGTGCTTTTCTGCAAGGCAGAAGGAAATCTTGCTGAAGTAGTTGCGGTTTTCCCAATCTTCCCTTTGGCCCTGAGCAATAACCACCTGTTTCCTTGAGATCTGTGGTACTGAAATGATACAGTCTTTAATGAGCATTCAGGAGAATTATAAAATCCCCCCTTATAAAGGTTAGAAGAGAACATTCTGGTCTTTCTCTCATGGCTGTTTGATTACAATAATGTGTAAAATCTCAGAGCACAGATTACACATTCATTCCCTTAGCAGATATTTTGCTATGCTCACTGTTGGGCTTGCAGGTGGAGGCGTGATGGTGAATGAACCAGACATAGCCCTGCTCTGCTCAAAGCCCTGTGGGAGAGAGACACTGGTGGTCAGGCATGACAGCACAGAAGGGTGAGGCCATGGTGAAGTGGTGTGAAGCACCTGGGAGATCAGGAAAGATTTCCCATCAGTAGTGAGGCTGGGGGGCTGAGGGCAGGGAGGGCGGTGAGGTGTGCTCAGGCAGCAAGGAAAGGTATGCCACGCATGGACATCCACAGGTGACACCTGGGATTTCCAGCCTGCCTGGTGGCTTCTATAGAATTCAAAACCACCTAAACATGATGGGACTGATATTCATTTTAAATTTTATTTTTTTATTTTTTTATTTTTTTTTGAGATGGAGCCGCAAGCTATCCCCCTGGGTAGAGTGCCATGGCATCACAGCTCATAGGAACCTCCAACTCCTGGGCTCAAGCGAGTCTCCTGCCTCCACCTCCCAAGTAGCTGGGACCACAGGCACCCGCCACAACGCCCGACCATTTTTTGGTTGCAGCCATCATTGTTGTTTTGGCGGGCCCGGGCTGGGGATTCGAACCCGCCACCTTAGGTGTACGTGGCTGGCGCCTTAGCCGATTGAGCCACAGGCGCCAAGCCAAAAGACACTTTAAACTGTTAACCTTGGCTAAGCAGAAGCTTTCCCAGGAAAGCATTTGTCACTGGGATCACTCCTGAAGTGATTGTCTACTTACCCAGTGTGCCAAAACGGATCTCACACTATGTCCCTGAGGGCCAAGGCTGCAAGGCGTCTTAATCCCCACCTTTAGGCTGCTCAGTCACTAGATTACTCGTTCCCACCCGATCCTTGCTCTGTGACCTGAGGGTGCAGTTTGCCATGGCAGTTCTCTCCCATGATGGCTCTGCGTGGCCCACAGCCGAACACTGTTAGCTCCCTCTGGCTCAGCGGCTTAGCCTGGGGCCCTAGACGACGCTTAAAGTCCACTGCTCTCTTGCCTGAGTTCTCCCAAGGTAGATCAACTGAGTGCCAAGTCCAAAAAAAAAAAAAAAACCAGCTCACAGGTAAGGCCTTTCCAGTTTGCAAACTCACTACTGCAGTACTTACAGCTGCCGGCGGGATTAGACCAAATGAACACACACAACCACTTGCCAGTTCTCCACTGCTTTTGTCCTCCTCATGGGGTCCAGAAGTCTCTTGCTGACTCCCTGTGTCCCCAAAGGGATGTTTCTGGGCAGATCCCACCAGCCAGAGATGCCTGGAGTCTTCTCTTCCCCATTTGCAAGGAAGCTGTTACTCGGCTGTCATCTTGTTCCTCCCCCCTGTTTTTTTTTATTTTTTCAAGACACAGTCTCACTTTGTCACCCTAGGTAGAGTTATGTTGTCACAGCTCACAGCAACTTCAAACTCTTGGGCTCAAGTGATCCACCTTCCTCAGTTCCTAAGACTGTAGTCGCCCACCAAAACACCCAGCTATTTTTAGAGACGAGGTCTCTTGCTAAGACTATTCTCCAACTTTTGAGCTCAAACAATCCACCCACCTTGCCTCCCAGAGTGCTGGGATTATAGGCATGAAAAACATATTTTCAATATCAAGTGAGAAAAACTGTCTTATCACTTCAGTTCTTTGTAGTTATCCATATATGTGGTTGAAAGACTCCAAGAGTCGGGCGGTGCCTGTGGTTCAATGGATAGGGTGCCAGCCCCATATACTGAGGGTAGCGAGTTCAAACCTAGCCCTGGCCAAACTGCAACAAAAAATAGCTGGGCGATGTGGTGGGCTCCTGTTGGGACAGGAGGGATCTTGCAGCCTCTGCTGAAGGAGACTACAGAGCATATGGTCCCAGCTACTCGGGAGACGTAAGCCCACGAGTTGGAGGTTGCTGTGAGCTGTGACACCACGGCACACTACCAAGGGTGATAAAGTGAGACTCTGTCTCAAAAAAAAAAAAAAAAAAAAGACTCTAAGAGAGCCCTCCTGGGACCCTATTACGGGGGCACAGCCATGGGCTCTCAAGACCCTGGAGCCAGCAGCTGGGTGTTCTGAGATCATTCTCCAGAGTGGCGGGTTCTATGCTCAACGTTGGTCTAACTCAGCATGCTTGCTTTTCCAGTGAACTTTGAGGCATTGATTATCACCATGTCAGTGGTGGGGGCAGCTGTTCTCCTGGGTGTTACCGTCTGCTGCTGCTGCTGCTGCTGCCGGAGGAAAAGGAGTCGGAAACTGGACAAGAGTGACGAGAAGGCAGTGAGAGAGCGGGAAGAGCGGCGGATGCGGCAGGAGGAGAGGTTGGGGTCTCCGCCTCCCACATGGAAGTTTTGGAAGGCCATGGAAATAAGTCTTGAGTTTTCTTAGGTTTTAAAAATTAAGAATGTGTTCAGTATCCGGAGAATTTCCAGGTTATAGGAAAGTGAGGAGAAAGTGCCTGTGGGCACCCTTGTTTGTGCTCCCCTGTCCATGTCCTCCAGTTGAACAACTAGGGTTGCAGCTGCTGGTAACTGGCAGGCAAAACATTTGTGTTTGCAGTTTAATGGCTGTTTGTTATAACTGTAAAGTGGCGGAGTTCTTGAAGGATGTTAGTCTAGCCCCTTGCATTTATAGTAAGGTCCAGAGAGGGGACAGCCTGGGCAGGGTCTGTCCATGACTGATTGGGTCCAACATCACCAGTCTCTGACACAGCACTGTCCTGAGTGTGTTGCAGGGGCCATCTGGCAGCCCTGGGGGCAGTTGAGGTGGCTTGTGTCATCCACACCTGGTCAAAGGGAAGAACTAAGGGGCTGACTTGTGGGACTGGCAGCTGGTGAGGGTAGAGGGAGGCTGGACAGACCTTCCATGTGGTCACCTTGAGGTCATGTGCTACTAAATAAAGGCTAATGATCACCTTTTCCTAACCATCTTCAGAATCTAGCTTGAGACTTAAAAGTGCATTTTCTTGGGCCCCAGGTGCCCAGCCTAAAAGTGCATTTTCTTTATATGAAAAAACTTTTTAAAAATACTGGGATTTTAATTACTTTTATTGAAAAGAATAGGACAATATCTTGGAGCAGCTTCAAAGACTGTTTGCCACTGCCCTGCCTGTCCTGACCGGGGTATGGCCCCAAGGCCAATCCTACCCCTACCCTGTCTCCTTTGGGAACTGGGGGAAGGCCACAGGAGGGATCTTGCAGCCTCTGCTGAAGGAGACTGCAGGGCATGTTATGTTATACTTTGTAGTTTGGTGCTAACAATCTTTCTTTCTTTCTTTCTTTCTTAGGCGAGCAGAGATGAAGTCAAGACATGATGAAATCAGAAAAAAATATGGTAAGAATTGTTTCCTTTTCAGTTGGTTGGGCTGGGCTTTGACACCAGGCTGTCTTGGTCCTGGTTAATGCCAAGTGAGATGCAGCTGAGGATTTGGGCTGCAGGTTCTGTCCTGTGGGTTCAGCATCATTGCGGGTGGTGCTGTGGTCAGCTTGCTCCACTGCCGTGTCAGGAGCCAGATGCGGAGCCCTGCGTCTCACTGGGCTGCTTCAACACGTGTGCTTTCTCGGATGCTTGTTTGCTCACGAGTCTAAAAGCTTCCAGAATGGCCTGTGTGCAGCTGTTTGTCATCTCGTTTGAGCCTTAATGAGGCTGGTGCCCCAGTCTCCTGTCCTTGTCCTGAGTGCACCCCTCTGTCTGTGGGGTGTGTGGTACTCAATCTCAGTGTCGCCTGCGATATTCCTTTTTCAGAGAAGTCACAGAAACTGAGGCTGTAGTTCCTCTCACCCTGTCTTCTAGATGTTGTTCTTGTTTGGTTTTGTTTGGGGAGATTCTAGGGGGAGACTCTGAAATAGCCAGAATGGACATGAATGTCAAGTGTAAACCTTTCATTTAATTGGAGTGAATTGGAAATATACGTTAAACTATCTGTACTCCTCCTACTTACATGATATTAAAAGTCCGTAAAGAGTATTGATGTGTGGGCGGTACCTGTGGCTCAAGGAGTAGGGTGCCGGCCCCATATACCCGAGGCAGCTAGTTCAAACCCAGCCCCGGCCAAAAAAAAAAAAGTATTGATGTTTTCTGGGCGGGTTTTTTGGTTGTATGATGGTGCCAAGTATGATGGAACTGGCTACTCCTGTCTGGACCTGGTGGCTGCAGGGCCTCAGGGCATTTCCAGGACTGAGCCTGCTGCACTTATCAAATCACTGTGTTAACAGGCTAAATCTGATCTGGAAAAGTTCAAAATCTTTTTTTTAGAGACAGCCTCATTTTGTCACCCTCGGTAGAGTGCTGTGGCGTCACAGCTCACAGCAACCTCCAGCTCTTGGGCTTAGGCAATTCTCTTGCCTCAGCCTCCCGAGTAGCTGGGACTACAGGTGCCCACCTCAACGCCTGGCTATCTTTTTTGTTGTAGTTTGGCAGGGGCCACTTTTGAACTTGCCACCCTCAGTATATGGGGCCAGCACCCTACTCACTGAACCATAGGTGCCGCCCCCAAATCTTTTTGTAATGCCCACTAGGGACATCATGTCATTGTGAACTGTCACAGTCATCTGGGGAGACGATGTTCCAGCAAAGCCCAGGAGCAGCAGTGAACAGTCGCCTCTTTCTGACAGGCGTTGTTGGATGAGGATGTGCAGGGCTGGCTCTGCCCTGGCTGGGATGTTCCTCTCCTGTCTGTTGAGGCCTCTGGTCATCTCCAGCTGTGAGGCTCTCCTGTTGCTCCTAGGCCCCAGCTCCTCTGCTATGAGGGGAGCTAGATGTCCAGCTGCTGGCAGAGCCTGCCCTCCTGTGCTCTTGCCCCGCAGTGTTCTCTCTGTGCCTGGGCAGTGCTCTGCTGGCTTCTCAGCATCTCTGAAGTTGTCAGGCTGTTGTCTTTGAGCCCGTTCTGCCCCTGATTCAGGATTGTCCTTGCCCTTCCTTCCCCAGTGCTGGCCCTCCATGTCCCATGTTTTGGTGTGTGTGGCATCGGTGGGGACTGGGCTCCACAATGTCATCACCCCCCTCACTGAGCGCACGCTTGTGCAGTACAGGATCGGCCATTGTGTGTCTGTGCCAGGCTGGAGAGCTTTTCCACATCTGATTAGCATTAAGATAAACAAAAGGCAGAGGTTCAACAAGTAATGTTTAAAACTGCTCGACCTGGGTGGTGCCTGTGGCTCAGTGAGAAGAGCACCGGCCCCATATACTGAGGGTAGCAGGTTTGAGCCCAGCCCCAGCCAAAAATAGCCGGGTGTTATGGTGGGCGCCTGTAGTCCCAGCTGCTCAGGAGGCTGAGGCAAGAGAATCACCTAGGCCCAGGAGCTGGAGGTTGCCGTTAGCTATGACGCCACGGCACTCTACCGAGGGCGATAAAGTAAAATTCTGTCTCTAAAAACAAAACAAAACTGCTTGACCTTGGCTCTGCTTGGGCCCCCAGTGTGTGGGAGGGCTGTCAGTGGAGCTGGTCTTCTGTATCGTGCACTGACTGAGTGTCCCACTGGTTTTTAATTTGGCCTTTTAATCATACTAATGAAATTATTTCTTTGTGCCAGCTTATGACAAATACACTGAGTGGCTTGCACTTTGGAAAGCTTCAAGAATGGGGAAGAATTCCCAGGAGTTCCCCATGAGAGAAAACTCTGGAATTACACAAATACCAGTGCATTCGCAAAACCTTTCCTTTGATTTTGGTTTTCCCCTTTAAATAAAAGTAGAGCTGGACAAGGCTGCTCATTTCTGACCTCATAGCTGGTCATTGAAACTGACATTGAGCCTCGTCCCTTAAAGCCTGGCCCCCGTGGTCTCCTTTGACAAGTGAGAAAGGGCTGTGATCCTGTTCTTTCCTCTCCACCTTGCTGCTGCCTCTCCCTCTGTTATGATTATCTCCTCCCCACCCCCATCACCTCTGCCAAAAAAACCTGTAGAAAGGAGATTTTTTGCATTGCTCCAGATAATTCTGGCAGATAAAATAGATTTTTAAAGAGAAAGAATGTGGGCTCGGCGCCTGTGGCTCAATTGGCTAAGGCGCCAGCCACGTACACCTAAGGTGGCGGGTTTGAATCCCCAGCCCGGGCCTGCCAAACAACAATGATGGCTGCAACCAAAAAATGGCCGGGCGTTGTGGCGGGCGCCTGT
>CAUYQV010177941.1:0-28049 GCA_963574575.1 Galagoides demidoff
GACTCAAGCTATCCCCCTGGGTAGAGTGCCATGGCATCACAGCTCATAGCAACCTCCAACTCCTGGGCTCAAGCGAGTCTCCTGCCTCTGCCTCCCAAGTAGCTGGGACCACAGGCACCAAGCCAGCAAATATTTTTGACATATTCTGGTACCTATCAAGTATACATCAAGCCTGGTTTTCACTTAAAAACAATCTTACGAGCACCATTCATGCGAAAGTAACACATAACCAAACATAGGAGGCGGAATGGCCATCAGGAAAGAAAGAGAGTTGATAAGCAAACTTTTGAGCAAACTTCTTGAAGTCCCCCAGGGGTATGGACCATATGCAGAATCACTAAACTTTGGTGTCCCTGAGAGAATATGCAACCAATGATATTAAAATCCTAAAATTAATGTAGTAATTTTAAGATCTTAGAATCTGAGACTTATGGGCATAAAGGAAGGGTTATCACACAATGACAGCCCAAGGCCGTGGTCTCCACCAGAGACACCAGGAGACCCCAAGCAGGGCAGCCCCTCCAGGAAGGAAGAAAGGCAGCTGGCCATTCCTCATAGATGGAGAAATTACAAAAGCAAAATCCTGGTTTTTCTCCCAGCTACTGTGTAAATAACAACTCAGAATGCTTTGGAAACATTCACTTAAAGGTGGAAGAAGAATTGATATCATTCTGAAAAAGTAGCTGGACAGGAATCCACTCTCTCCACTGCTACCAAGCCCAAACCTTCAGCCCACAGCAAATAATCTAAAAATTAAGAAACCCAAAGCATATGGTAAACTTTGCCAGACAATGTTCTCTGATAAATTATGTTCCTATAGCAATACAAAGAAAATATCTTTTTTTTTTTAAGCAATTGTTACATGAATCCCTTGCAAGGAAAACCATGAGTTTTTACCATAAATGTTTCATAAGTCAGAGTTAAGGCTGGGCCTCCAGGCCTGTGGGTGGGCTGGTGTCAAGGACAAAGACAGTGAGGGAAAGCTAAATTTCTCTGCCAAAGCCATGGCTGGAGGGAGAGAATTCTCTAAAAGGGAGAATTAGAAGCCACTCCATGAAAGGTTTCAAAGACCCAGAGACTAACAGCTGAGAATCAAACAGGACAAGGACTTCTGATGTTGATTTGGAGAATAAAACTCTGAATGTCATGAGATATAAATTCTTTCTTGGGTCTTCTCTGTAAAATCTTCAGTAAAATCTGCATCCTCTCCCTGGTGGATAAATTTTCATTGAGAGATAAATAAAGAAGTGTGGGGCCCTGCTTCAAGGTTGGTCCAAGGGCAAAACCATGGTGGCAGCAGTCACCCTTTTGCTAACTGATAATTATCTAAAATATGAAGAACCTGAGGAAAACAACAGGGGAAGAAGGACGGGAGGAGGTTGGGGGGTGATTACCTTCATCTTTTACTAAATTCTAGACTTCTTGAGTCACTTACTCTTTCTTGGTTTCCAAACCAGCTCTGTGGGAGAGGAGAGAGCTAAGGGTGTCATCACATACGCTCTCCCCAAACCCTCAAGTAGCTTTAAGTACACAAAGATCGTTTTCAGCTCTAATATCTTTTTCCCCTCCCAGTGTCTCAAAAGCCTGCCCATCCTCCTCAGAAAAGAATCTAGGTACTTTTAAAAAGATAACATGTTATTTTCTTGTTCTGTTGCTGCTTCTTCCTATGGGATATCATCTGATGATAGTTCTTTCTTCTGTAAATTATTATGGTCCACTCGCTCACCACATCGCCATATGATCTCATGGCCGCTACCTGAAATACTATTCTTTCTCGAAAGGGTTGGTCATTCATTGTAGGAAGTGAAAAATGGAAGTGAGCCTGTATCTTGATCCCTTCACGATTAAATCCTATCACAGAAGCAGACTGGATCTTTATTGTCATGGAAGCCGACTCCAGACTGTAAGTTTCTTTTTAGAGCAAATTAGAACACAACAGGCACAGGTGAAAGCAACAGATTGGCGGGCGTCTGTGTGGGCCTTGTCAGCGGGCACATCTGGGAGACGGAGCCGGCAGCCTGCAGAGAGGCAGCCGGTGGTGAGACCAGAATGAGTCCTGGAGCGAGAAAGACCTGTTTGCCAATCTCAGGTCTGCCCTTGACAGGGTACACTCCTAACAAAGTTTCTTAACTGCTTGAAAAGTCATCACAACCAGGATAAAATTGGCCTTCTAGACAACAGAAACAAAAATTCAAGGCAATCCGTAGGTGCTGAACCCAACGTGGCTCCTCATCCTCAGCCACACAAATAATTAATTGATCAGAAAAGAAGTTCTAATGACTCTCTGCTCTGCCAGCTCATCCACTTTCTCACTAATTAACTCTTTGCAATACTGTCCTCTCACATTCTGTGTTCTTGTTTTTTCTACATCTGCCCCCATAGTGTATAATTATTCTCCCAATTCTCAGGGGGAAACAGTAATTTGCCCCAGTACTCACCAGGGCTGAAGGCACCTGAACTTCTTTGTGCAAGGTCACCCAGGTTAGTGCAAGAGGAGGAGGGATGGCAGTATTGGGGGTTGGCCAGTGCAGGACACTGAGGGATTTGTATCCTCCATGTTCTCTCCAAACTAGCCTTAGTAAAATATCTTTCACCACGCTCTTCTTGTTCCCCAATCCATAGATATTTATTGATTGTTACTGCCAGGCTCTCCCTCAGTTGTCAGTCAAGAAGATGTTTGCTTCGTGCCAGCAGGGATGCATCTGGTAATCATGGGGCTATGCATACAAGCCTCCTCCCATGCCAGAAAGCGTTTTCTGAGCTCTCCAGCCCTCTCCTGGGCTGAGGAGAAGCCTCTACTGATAGAAACCATCGAAAAAGATCATAAAGAAAGAAAATCACCAGAAACAATCTTCAAAAATACACTTTGCTTTTCTATACCCTTTTCTAAAGCCTCTTGAGCCCAGGCTTTTTGCACTGGCTCCAGGCCTCTCTCTGGTCAGTGGCCATTCTCCTATTCTCTTTTCTCGCCACATCTGAAAATACTCTGCAACTCCATGGCTGGGAGCACAGCTCTTCACAAATACTTTGGTTCAGTGTGGACATGTTGTCTCGATTTGATTTCTCCTAGAATCTCAGTAGCTTGGTTGGCTTAATTCTTAAGGCTTTAAGTCACCTGATGGGTAGGGTTGCCAGATTAAAGAAAGACGGAATGCATAGTTAAGGTTGACTTTCAGATAAGCAATGAATAATTTTTACATATCTCATGCACGTAATATTTGGGCCATATTTATGTGGGGAAAAATCATTATTTTGATTGAAATAATGATCAACAATTTCAGTTGATCTGAAATTCAACTATAACTGGGCATTCTGTATTTCATCTGAAATCCTTACTGGTGTGGCACTCAAAACTGAGCAAAGGATTAATCTCTATGTTCTGTCGGTGACAACTGGGGAAACAGAGATGGCTTCTTTGTGGTAAAACTCTGATAATCCCCGACTACAGCGGGGGACGGAAGGGGAAGAGAGAAAATGGCAACTCTGACAACTCAGCGTATACTAATGAGTCATCTTTTGGGCAAAGGAGGGCTTTGCCCCATTCTACTGAGTCAAGGTGACTAATTGCGTTTCAAGGGATGGCTCAAGGCAGGTCAGGCATGAAGGAGAAAATTATTGCTATTGCAAAACAGCGGCATGTGGCAACTGCTGCCCTTCAAAGGGTCCCTACCAGCCCTGCCTTGCATACGCATCCTAAATCAAGATCGAGAGGAGGCAGGAAGTGTGGCTGAGTCTGCTCCCTGGAAAACTGACCCTGTCCACGAAGCAACCCCAGTCTGTGGAGTCACACTCTTGGATAATTTGGACAACAGAAAAACAAACACCCATGCCCAGCAGTCAGGAACATCTCCAGAAACATGAGCAATGCTCACAGTATCCAAGAGAACTGGCATTTTCTACTTAGAGAATGAGGGCACTTTTTCCTTTGTAATATGATTTCTTGGCTGGAGAGGAACTATTAGGCACCCTGAGATGCTCTATAGAAATGCAAGATGATATTGTATTGTATTAATGTCACTTAATGGTAGCTGTCAATGATAGTGATGGAATAAATATGGAAAAGGAAATTACTGTAATTGATTGACAGTCTGGAATCTTCCATATTTGACCTAATGAGAGAAACCTATGAACAGCCGCTTCCAGCACAGGCTATTAATGCAAATCATATGCACCGTACTGGCGTGCTGAATTATGCAATGCCATGTGAATGTCTAATCCATTTCACCAGGCTTGTCTTTATCCAGAAAAAAAAAATATTTCACTGACATGCTGATTAGTATATTAGACGAGTTTAAGAAGTTTGGTGCTAAAGTAGGTGCCATCGTGGTGTTATTAATTTAGTTCTGAACAAGACAAACAGCTCTGTGCAGCCATCAAAATCACTACATAAGTCGACAAGATAACTTTGTCAAGACTGATGGGAACTTACAGAAAAGTCTTGTGATACGTGGAAAGAATTAGCAGATAGATAAGGGGCACATCAATTTTTCTAGAAAACCACTGTCAAGGACTCAGCACCCATGCACAACCAGACACCTGCCAAGACATCTACCGTGCCTGTGCAGTCACTGTTTCTCAGATGTTCAGAAACTTGTGGGAAGTTCTAATAGAACCAGATGTGGAAGGTCAAGGGAACAACAGGTACAAATAAGATTTAGCTCCTCTTCGGGGGATCCCGTGAGGATTTAAAGACTGCCCAGACATCCTCATCAACAAACAGCAAAACGCTCCCTGTAGGAACATACTTTATAGGGGAAGTAGTCTGGTGGGATAGAAAAATCCATTGCCAATTACTGATTAATTATGTTTACAAGAAACTCATAGCTTTGAGACTTCCATTGCCCTACGTATCAATCTTTGAAATGTGAATCAACAGAGTTGGTACCCAGACTTCCCAGTATGTGTCCTGCAGCTTCCTAGAGATAAGCTCTGCCCCCGGTGTGCATGGCCACTGCAAATGTCCCCAGGTTGGGAAGCACTGAACTGAAGGAAGGGGAAAGAGAGGACAGGTGCACGGCAATTTCCCACTAGTAGTCCCAAGAGGGTCTTAGGTGGGCACATAGAAGAGCTTTGTGAGGCTGATAGTTCTAAGAGGGTGTGACAAGTGTCACAAAAGAGGAGGAAGCACAGGTTTATAAGGGGACTGATATGGCCTAGGGGCTCAGGAAGCTATCACTGAGGAAGGAGTCCTTAAGCCTGGACTCTGCAGATTTGGGTTTTTTTTTTTTTAATTGACAAATTAAAACTGCATGTTTTTATAGTATACAACCTGATGGGGTTTTTTGTTTGTTTGTTTTGGTTTTTTTTGACAGAGCCTCAAGCTGTTGCCCTGGGTAGAGTGCGGTGGCGTCACAGCTCACAGCAACCTCCAACTCCTGGGCTCAAGTGATTCTCCTGCCTCCACCTCCCAAGTAGCTGGGACCACAGGTGTCTGCCACAACACCAAGCCATTTTTTGGTTGTACTTGTCATTGCTGTTTAGCAGGCCCAGGCTGGATTTGAACTACCAGCCCTGGTGTATGTGGCTGGTGCCTTAGCCACTTGAGCTACAGGCACTGAGCCACAACCTGATGTTTTAATATACCATATGTATACATTGGGATGGGCAAATCAAGCTAATTAACATATCCATTACCTCTCATGTTGATCCTACCTTTGTGGTGAGAACCTTTAAAATCTACTGTCTAAACAACTTTCAAGTAGACAATACCTTGTTATTAACTACCGTCACAATGCTATCACAGATCTCCTGAGCTTATTCCTTCTAACATTTTGTATTTGTTGACCAACAACTCTATACCCCTGTCCCCCTGCCTGCCACCACCACCCCAGTCTCTGGGAACCACGTTTTACTCTCTACTTCCGTGAGTTGGACTATTTCAGAACCCAGGTATAAGTGAGATAATTCAGTATTGCCCTGGGTAGAGTGCTGTGGCGTCATAGCTCACAGCAACCTCCAACTCCTGCCCTCTCTGTGCCAGGTTTATTTCACTTAGCATAATGTCCTGCATGTCCATTCATGTTGTTGCAAATAACAGGATTTCCTTCTTTTTATGACTGAATAATACTACACACACACAGACACACACACACACACGCAGACACACCACCACATTCTCTCTGTCCAGCCAGCCATGATGGACACCTACTTGTTTCTATATCTTGGCTATTAACATAGAAGGGCAGCTATCTCCTGATATACTGATTTCATTTCCTTTTCCATGAGTCGGGGTTTCACTCTCACTCAGACAAGCCGCAAGCTCCTGAGCTCAAGCAATCCTGCTGCCTCAGCCTCCCACACTGCTGGGATTACAGGCGTGAGCCACTGCACCCAGCTTGTTTCTACTCTTTTTCAAACACATTTTCTTACTCAGCTATTCTCCTATTTTATTCATTTTAGATCCAACTTATACCCTATGTCCAGGGGAAGGTTGATGAAGCATAGTACAAAATTAGATCAGGAATGGTGATACACAGGAGTAGTATGGTGGCTGAAGATTATAGAAGAGGAAAGAGGGTGGGGCCTGTGGCTCAGTGAGTAGAGCTCCAGCCCCATATACGGAGGGTGGTGGCTTCGAACCCACCCCAGCCAAACTGCAACCAAAAAATAGCTGGGTGTTGTGGTGGATGCCTGTAGTCTCAGCTACTCAGGAGGCTGCGGCAAGAGAATCACTTGAGCCCAGGAGTTTGAGGTTGCTGTGAGCTGGGACACTACAGCACTCTACAGGCACAACATAGTGAGTCTCTGGATTGCTGAATCATATCGTAGTCATAAAATTTTAATTTTTTGAAGAACCCCAATACTGTTTTCTATAACATCTGTACTGGATATAAGTTTTATTTTTAATGATTATGTAGTAACACAGAAATATACTTGACAAACTTGTGATTTCATTGCCATTATATATACTGACACAAATGTTCCCTTTTTAAATAAACCAATTGAAATTTTAAAAGGGAGTTGACTTAAAGAAAATATGAAGTGATTCATAGTACCATGAGCACTCATCTACCCCACAGGTTGCAGGTGTGGTATGAGAAGGACTGAACTTGGGGAAAACCGTCTGAGGGAAAGGCAGCAGAGAGGTGACAGGCCGCCCCGGAGGACAGGGCCTGGGGAGAGAGCTGAAATAACAAAACTAAGAAAAAGAAAGGCAACTCGGAAAGTTCCTCCGTGTGCTCTCACATATATTATTTCCTTCTTTCACCATCCCCAGTCCCCTGTGGTGGAAGGTATTCTCGTCAAATTTTCTATAGAATAATTGAGGCCCTTACAAGGTTAAGTAAAACACCAAAGGTCACCCAGCAAATTAGCAGCGGAGCTAGAGTTACAACGCAGGCCACCCCTCACCCGAGTGAGAACAGTGTCTCTCTCGCCGGCAAAGTTGCCAGTGTGAGACAGGCTAGAAAATGAAGCTTTCTATAAGGCAAACAGAATATAATAGAGGACTTCTGAGGCAAAGAATCAGGGCTGTAGCAGCTTGGAAAACATTCTGTCATTTTCATTACCAAATGTCCTTTGAAATGACCCAATTGGAAGTTCCTTGTAGAAGCATGCTGAATATACGTCCTGACTGTTATCAAAAAGAAAAAAGTTAAGTCCCTAAAAAACAAGGTTGGCCACAGTGTAAAGTCCATGTCCTCTCTAGCACAATGTCTGGCCCTCACCAAGACATGAGGGTGCCTTCCATGGAAGGGGAGCTTGTCCTTCTCAATGTCAGCTTTACAGCTGGGTGTGCCCCGCGTGGCTCCCAGTACACCCAACAGCTGGTTATTGGGAGTTTTTCTAGACTACAGGGAAGGGAGTTCTACTTCCCAGTCTCCACCATCCCAGGGATAATGAACTCCTACTGTGTGAAGAGGAGAGGGGGTTCCACCAAGGGCTCCCCCAGGAATCCATGTGTGAGCCTCTCCGTCCAGGAGGGCCAGCTCCCATTAGATCTAGGGGTTTATCAGGGCCTTCTCACCTTCGGCCACTGTTTCCAACCTCTTCTTCATCCCTGCCCTGTCTCTTTCCCTGTTTCTTCCCTTCCTCCATCCCTGACCTTCCAGGCACTCGGGGATTTCCAGTGTCAGTGCTCCTGACTCATTCATTCATCCAGCTTTTCCCTGTGAATACCTGCATGTGGCTCATGGCTCCAGATCCGGGGCCTCCAGACATGGCTCTTGCTTGCATGAAGCTTGTATTCTAGTGGAAGAAGAAAAACAAACTACTATGTTAAAAAAAAAAAAAAAAGTCAAATAGTGATAGTGCTTTCTATGCAGAAGTAGTTTTTAAAGAGTAATGTGACAGGAAGTGAACAACTGAATATTTTATAGTCTGGAAAAGCCCCTCTGAGATGGTCACACTTACATTGGGCGAAGAGCAAGTGGCAGCAGGCCAGGTAGAAGGAACAGCTTATGCAAAGGCCCTGAGGCTAGGGGAGAGGGTAGGTTTACAGAACTGAAAACCAGCATAGCACAGTCATTCTCAAGGAGACCGTCAGTGGCAATATGGTGGCCCAGGACTGTTCTCTGCACATGGGGATTTTTAGCATCCCTGACCTCGCCTTCCAATAAATGCCAGCAAAACTCCTAATTCTAACTCCTACAAATTCATGCCTTCACCCCACTTTTCCCATTGCCATTTGGGCAGCTGTAGTGCTGCCCAGTGAAGATGCTTTAGAACACAAGGGGTCAGGAGTAAGCTTAGTTGAGTGGAGGGCAGAGAGGAAGGTGAGCCAGATCACACCGGTCTGTGTTAGGGGGTGTAGTATTTTCCCAGGACTGCTGTTACCACCCATCGTGTGACTTAAATAACAAAAATGTGTTAACTCACAATTCTGGAAATTGGAAGTCTGAGATCGAGTTATCAGCAGAACTGGTTCCTTCTGAGGGCTGTGAGGGGTAATCTGCTCATGCCTTTCTCCTAACCTCCGTTGGCCTCCATCATTTTGGTGAGAAGACAGTGCTCTTTCTCCCTGTGTCTTCCCTTTGCCTTCTCTTTATTTATGTCTCTCTCTGTGCCTGAATTTCCCTTTTCCAAAGGGCATCAGTCATGTTGGGTCAGGGCCCATCCAACTGACCTCAACTTAATCATTTGTAAAGAACCTGTTTCCAAATAAGGCCAAATTCACAGGTTCTCAGGACTTCATCATGTTTGGGGGAGGTCACAACACAGGGTAAGGAATTTGGGTTTTATTCAAAACGTAATCCCTTGGAAGATTTTAAGCAGGTGAGTGATAGGATCTAATTTCTATGTCTAAAAGCTCACTTCCATTGCTATGTGGAGAATGGATTATTGGGGGCAAAAACAGAAGCAGGGACACCAATTAATGCAAAAATTCAATTTGATGACCTGGTAACTGTGGTTAGATACATACGACATTCAAGCAGGTGGGGCCTTTTAAAGAACTGAGGCAGGAAATGGGCTGGTAACTTCTGTTCGGTGAGGGAAAGAGGTTAGAGGACAGTCCCCCAAAATGCAAAGTGGGGGACCTCAAGATAATTGGCCTTCAGGTGGAAACCAGAAAATGATGTGGATGAGTAGCCCGCAGAGGACAGGGGAAGAGCGGTCAAGTGCCCTCCCCACTTCATGAGCACACAGCGCTAACAACGTCCACACCATGACTCGAGACAGGAATCTGCCCCCACCACCCTGGACAACTCAGGCCGCAGGAGGGCAACGGCCTCCTTACCTCACTCTCACGGCATCCCTGTCTCCAGTCGTGGATGGGGCGTGCCCGGGCCGCACACTGCCGCATCTGCTTCCTCTCCAGAGCTATCCCATACATACCCCTACTAATCAATTAATATTTCCATCTCAGTGAACAAGAACAAGTTAACACGCTGACAAAGTGGGCTACCTTCCAGGGCTTGTCTGCTGACAGATTAAAAAGTATGTCAACACAGCTTTATATTAACAAATATTGTGAAGCCGAAGCCTCTGTTTGTTTTGCTTTGCTTTGTTTTCCTGGTTTGTTGGGAATGTTGGTGAACCCACGCATGCATTCATGCAAAGGTAGACAGGCCAGGTGATGTCAGCCCAACCCAGGCCCGTGGTGTGCCAAAGTGCCGGGAGTCGCACGCAGCAGCCAGTCGGGTGCTGACTCCTGCCAGATGACTCAGCCAGGAGGAGAACGGCAAGTGAGTGGGTGTGCAGTTTCTTTATTATGCAATTTGGGGTGATGACATGGTTGTCACAAGATGCACTTTTAAGTGGCTGAGTTTTAACTTCAGTATTGAAGGAGGAAGGTGACAATAGAAGAAGCTTTTTGCAATTTCTCAGGAAAAGTTTTTTTTTTTAAATACATTTTTATTATTAAAATAGAGTACTAACTCTGGACCTTTTCTTATTCCCCATCCCCTCTGGCTGCCTGTTTACAAATAACGATTAAGGGCTGCCTTAGATCCAAGGTCATGGGACAGGCAGGCTGCAGGGCCTCGAGAAAATGGGGTTTCCAGCTACAGCTCCCCACGTCAGTGCCACCCCCTGCCTGCTTTGGCACAGCCCACAAGCTAAAAATAATTTTCACATTTTTAAATGGTTGGGAAAAAAATCAAAAGAATCTTATTTTGTAACACATGAATCACATTTCATCACACATGAAAATTAAAATTATATGAAATTCAAGCTTCAATGTCCATAAATAAAGTTATGTTGAAACATGTCCATGCTCATTTATTTTCATATCATCTATGGTTGCTTTCATGATACAACAGCAAAGTTGAGTACTTTTGTCAGAGACTGCGTGGCCTACAAAGTCTAAAATGCGGACAGTCTTTTTAGATGAAAAGTTTGACAACTCCTGCTCTGAATTTTGAGGAAGAAGCATACTGGATCGTGCCATGTGGTCCCGTGCATCTTCACTGATTCTCCTAACTCCTTGTAGGGTACTTTTATTCATTTGAAAATCTGCACTGAGCTCCCAAGATGTGCCAGAGGACATGCTGGCTCCTGGGAGTACAACTGAGAACCAGAAGGAACAGTCCCTGCTCTCAGGGCTGGAGTCCACTGAAAGAGCAGGTGTTGCCCGTACAGCCATGCAAACACTGAGCACTAATGACGACCTTGCCAAGTGTTCCAAAGGGAAGTGCACAGAGCTATAAAAGCACAAAATAGGTACACTGACCTCCTGTTCTGGGATATCAAATAAGATAGGCCAGGGTTGAGATTAATGATTGATCCGGGGCTTATAGGCAATGTCACAGTTAGCAAGAAGAACGGAAAGAAAAAGAGTGGCCTATTTCAACTTGTGACCTACGCCCTTCTTACTTTCTTCCACCCTCCGCCATACTGGGATGGAGTGAACACAAAAAGGAAAAGAGAAAGGAAGGAGCCAAGAATGAAGAGTCGGGTGAAGGCCAGGCCACGCGGAGACTTTGACGATTGTCTCTTTACCCTAAGAACAGTGACAATTTGTACCAAATGTTCTCAGCAAGACTGTTCCACGTGCAAAACTCTGGGAACAACCAAAAGAACAGGAGCAAATAGATAAGCAAACGATGGTCTGTTCACGCAGTGGAATATGAAAAAGCAGGGAAAGCAAACCTACAAATACACGCGGCAGGAGGGATGAATCTCAGCAACACGTTACTTGCAAGATAACAGACAGCATGACAAACTCTTCACGAAGTTAAAGATAACTGAGATTTAACAAGACACTTGTTAGGAATGCTTATGTAATAAAACCCCATTGCAATAGAGCCAGACAAGAGTCGGAGACAAGGCTCAGAACAGTGAGCTGGCAGCTTTACAGGACAGGTAGCCATTTATGTCCACTTTCTGTCCACTTTTGGTGGGCAACAAAGTCATAGGTATTTATCACATTAAAAGTTGAAAATAGCCATGAGTAGCAAAGGCGATTTGTCACAGAGGGTGACACGATCCACTGTGCACTTCAAAATGGTCTCTCTGGCTGCACTGAGGAGCTTCTTTGGAACAGGCAAGGGTGGAAGCAGGAAGCCCACTCAAGAGGCGACTGTAAATGTGTAGAGGAAGGCTCTGACCAGGGAGGTAGTGACGGGTGGAGAGTGTCAGGCCTTTGTAGACACTGACTTGCAGCCCCTGTTTACGTTTGAGGCATCAATGTTAAAGAAACAGCAAATCGACACTCCATTAAGGAGATGGTAGGAAAGAAAATCAGAACAGACAGCATCTTTGACCAAGAGATGTCCAAGCCTTCCCATTGGAAAGGTATTATCAGAGGAATAAATGTAGACTACATCTGAATAACAACTTGGAGACCATTAGAAGCATTATCAGCTAGGGTAGCTCACTTAGGAGAGCTCATAAAAAAAAAAATCCTTTTATCTCCTAGAAAAATAAATAAGAGAAAATCACAAGAGAACTAAACCCAGACAATGTCACCTACTCTCCCAGGGTGGTTTTCTCCCCTCACTTTTCTTGTGCCTATCTCCTCAAATGTACTTAAAATTCTCCGAAGTAGCAATTCTGGGAAATTGATTTCCCAGCGGGTGTGTTTAGTTTGGCTACTTGCTCATTCATAAGTGCAATTTGAAGTGCAAAGGTCAAGGCTGAAGTCCAGCTGAGGCAAATGGATGGCTGTGGATCATTCATAGATGGCTCCATGTCTCTGCACTGGGCAGCTGTTAGTACATCAGAAGGGAACGGTTTCAGGACTTCTGGGTTCCAGCTTCTTGGTCTTTCTCAAGCTCTGTACTATGAGGCTCCCCGTTGAATGGAAGCTTGGGGTTCGGGCTGCTATCTTAGCTCCACCCTTATTAACTAAGGGATCTTGGGTGGCAAGGGCCCATGATTCTGTGGCAACACAGATGAAGACGCTCTTTAGATGTTAGTCACCTCTCCCTAAGAAGCAATCTCAAAACACCCCTACCTGCCGTAGGTGCTGCCCTATTTCTTGGCAGCATTGTCAAATGGCCCAGAATAACTGCAACTTCTTTTCCAAGTGGTGTCACTTTCCCTCCAGACTCAGGTCACCAGAACAAGAGCAGAAGCTGGCCAGGGCTATTCTTGGTGGTGACACACCCTTTGTTTTGCTCCCTGGTGGACAGGCTTTGTCCCCTGCAATGCCCAGTGGCTTTTCTTTCCCCCCCTCATTCTGCTCCTTTTGTAACTGATCACTTGTCACTTATCATAGTTGCAATGCAAACTGAAAGAAAAAATGAAAGAAAGGTAATGGGCTGACCACCTTTCCTTCCACCACACCCCATCTCCCGAGCCAACAGGTCCTCTTGTCTTCCTCCCGACCCCTTCCCTAATAACAGTGTACGGCATTATTTACAAAATGGGTTTCATAGTTACAAGCTTTGAAGACTTCCAAGTGAGTTTACTGACTCTGGGGATAGAAGATAAGAATCTGCTCCTCAAATGATATGAATAATAAAATGGTAATCTTCTACAAAGGCTGCGAAAGCCCCGAAGAAGAACAGATTTTTAATTCCAAGAAATCCGGGGGGTGGTTCTTACAGACAGCCGCGCACGGGCGTGACTCTCTCTCCAGGGCTTCCTGAGCGCACACGCTTATATCCCTGGTGCAAATGGGAATTCTGCACTCTGGTAACCCTGACGACATCACAGTTAACTCATTTACATTGAACGTTGATCAGATTTGCCCCGAGTAACAGATAAACATATTTACATGGATTATAAATCGTAGCCCTGCAGAGCTGGAAAAGCTCTAGAAATCATCTCACCGAACTTGCTCCTGTTACAGAGAAGGAAACGGAGACCCCAAGACCCCAACCAAGTTTCTGGCTCAGCAGCACCCAGTGGCAGGGGCTGGGGATCAGATGTCACTTTCCAAACCCCCAGTGTCTCTGAACTTTAGTGGAATTATTCTGTTATCTATAACAGACAGAAAAGCAATGAAGGAAACAAGACAGAGCCAAAAGAAATTGAAACAGAGAAGAAAGCGTGGAAGAGATAGAGAGTGACAGAAATTACAGGAGAGACGGTCTTTATCTTTCCGCTTGATCTCATTCTTTTCTGTAACCTGTCTCTACCCCGTCTCACACAGGCTGGCTCCTGAAAGCACACAGCATTATTTCCAAATGCAGCTGAGCCTCTAACAACACGAGTTTGAACTTCACAGGTCCATTTACATGTGGAGTCTCTGCTGCCTCCACCACCCAGGGACAGCCCACTCCTTGCCCTCCTCCTCCTCAGCCTGCCCAGCATGGAGATGATGATGAAGACCTTTACGATGATCCACTTCCACTTCTATTCCTTGTGGTTTTCTCAACATCATTCTCTTTTCTCTAGTTGACTCTATCGTGAGAAGGCACTATATAATACACATATAAAACAGGAATTCAATGACTGGTGTTATCAGTAGGGCTTCTGATCACCAGTAGGCTGTTAGTACTTAAGTTTTAGGGGAATCAAATGTTATACATGGATTTTTCCACTGCACGGGGTATTGGGGTCAGTACCGCTCACCCCCACATTGTTTAAGGAGCAACTGTACTTTTGAAGAGAGCCTGCAAAGGAGCAGAGCCTTGGGGGAGCTGAGAATTAGACAAATTTTCCAGTAGCTTCCCGCTATGCCCACTCCTCACCCTCTCCCCCTCACTCCCAATGAGGACGTGAGGCCTGAGCATGCCTCCGAGGTGGTTCAGAAGCCTCACCTGACACTGTTAAAAATTGGAATCTTGGGCCCTGCCCCAAGCTTGAGAGATCAGAATCTGCATTTTAACGAGAGGCCCAGATGACTCCTATGCATATTAAAGCTTGAGAAGTAACGAAGTGGAGAATATTAGAAATGGTTCCTCACATGTACGCCTCTCCCAGTCACAAACTTGCTTCCAGGGCCCAGGAGGAAGACAGGTCAGAGATTTTAAATATTGAGTAAGATTTACACAGTCTTTTAAATGCTAAGATCCATCCCGAGATACGCCTCAGGAATAGACAATTCTGCTTTAAATAGCTCATTCCATAGCCATCGTGGCGTGGTCCTTCCTCTTCAGGCAAATGTCATCTGTGACAGAGTCACAAGAATTCCTGTAACAGGTTGGGTTTTGAAAAATCTGAAGGCATGTACATTTCCAATATCTCCAGCTACTCCTGAATTAGAAAAGTCTAAACAGCAGAAAAAAGTCAAATATTTTGAACTTGCCCAATCCTGAGGCAAAGCAAATACTCTTCCACGCCTTGCTAGAAAGGGGGCAACTGAGATGGTGCGGAGCAGGAAGACCTCGATAGTCCTCCTGCTTTGAAAAGACAACCTTGCAGCTGAGGTTTTCTAATGAGCAGCCTGGTGGTGAAATCACGATAAAAAATAAGCAGCAAAAAATTTTCAGGTGTCGGTGCCAGTTAGGGAGAAATAGACACAGAATAAAAAGCATCCTACGTAAAAGCTCTTCCAACATCGAAACTGGTGAGGGAATATTGACTTCTACCCTTATTTTCCCAAGTGCCATGCCTTCCCATGTGTCACACGGCCCCTGACCAGGATTTCTGGTTATGTAATCCCTTTGCCTACATCAGGGAATAGCTCTGCCTTTTGATCTAAACAGATGTGATCTTGAGAGTTACCCTGCTTCTACCTCTCCAGTTAGGCTACTCAAAATAAGATTGCTGCAGGGAGAAGAGAAGAAGAAAAACATAGATAAATGTAGAATGAGTAAGCTTTAAAAAAAAAGAGCAAATTCTAGAATGTGCATCCTATGAATAGACACTGCCAATGTGTGATGTGTATGAAGACTTCTCTACCCTTCACAGGTTTTACTTAATCTACAGATTTTGCCAATTATGCTCACATTTATAGCCATATGCAATTCTTCGTTGCACAAAAGCTAAAACAAAGGCCGAAACGTCTACCCTGGAGAGTCCTAAATTCTGTCACTTTCTCCTTTCTATCTACACACACTCTACACCACCAGAATATGACTGTCCATCACACCAGTCACCTCTCATGGTTACTCAGTGAAGATCTCAGCACGAAGATCTCAGCCACCAAGACTGAAAGCAAGCCTCGCTCCCCATCGGGGTCCCCTTTGTCATTTGGAGAAGCTTGGCTTCCACAAGGGGAAAAGAAGACTTCAGGATCACTGCAAAACTCCAAAGTTACCACCTCACTTATTGCAACACAATTATAAAATAACACACACGTGCACACTCACATATGCTTCCTATGCCTTCAGAAGATTTTTTTTACTCTATTTTTATTAGACTTTGAAGCCAGCACCACAACCCTGAAAGTCTGAGGATGTTCCAATCTGCTTCAAATTTGAGCCAACTCTAGGCAATACAACATAATGGTGGTTCAGTTCCATGCTGCAATAAAAGTCAGCAAACTTAAGTTCTGTTTTCTTCTCACCATGAGCAGGTTGAGGGCACCCAGACCCCAATCCTAAAGACTCGAGATATGTCACCTCTTCAGAAAAGGTAGACAGAGAGGGATAAAAATACTTCAAATAAGGACTAAGAAATGGAAGGCAAAGCAGGAACAGGGGTGTCTGGCTCACTGCCAATTTGCAAGCGTGTTTTCCAAACCCATTACGGGGCAGTAATCAAGCAGCGTATCTGCGCCTATACCGCAGTGCCCAGACCCGTCTGCTGGGTGGGGCTTCCTTGGGCTCCCTCATTCTTGGGAACTGAGGGGCAGTTCTGCGTAGAAGCCTTTTGATATAAGAAAGGGTTTCGTTTAAAAGGAACGTCTTTTATTTCCCCATCTGTTTCCTCTCATAGTACAATTTGGGGTCGACTCAGGTCTTCCAACATTCTGAAGGATAATTTGGCACTTTCTTCCTACGAATGTGAATTTGTGGACTGGAAAGGGCTTACTTTCCCAACCTCTTTCACCAACTGCCTCTCACTGAGGATCTGTTACAAATAGACTGGGGGGCGGGGAGGGTCAAACTGAATATTGCAGGGGAAAAATAGGAGGTAAATGACTTTTGAAGGGCAAAAACAGACTCCCCCAAGTAAAGGGTGTTAATTGAATTTGTTTTCAAAAACTGTAAATCCCTGTCTCTGCAAATGAGGCACTAATGTTGCAAAGACCATTGTGCTTGTGTACAGAATTTTATAAGTGGGAGACAAGACGCTTCCCAGTGGCCACTTTGCTTCTTAAATGGTGAGGTTTGGCTTCTCATGTTCTAATTACTGGGACTCAGAGCAGAGTTCACACAATGTAAAATGTTTATATGAATCTTAGAATAAAGGAAGAAAAAATAAAAACGAAGAGCATTTTTATTCAGCTGCTGAAAGAATAAACTGTCTCTGCTCCTCACCTTCTTCCTGTCTTCAGTGGAGTGAGCTCCCTGAATGGAGGGATAATCAAGCAAATGGTATAATGATGGCTGCAGAGTACAATCCACACAACCTTTCTCATCACCCTATCAGCTCCCCAGCTTCAGGGATCCCCTCCCTTGTCCTCCTCTTCTGTAAAACTCAAGGGTGTGGGGAGCACACCCATTATAATCACAGGCAAATAGTTTATTTCCAAATACGGTGGTAAAGGGAAATTGAAAATAACCTCATTTACAATAAAATGGCCCTTATAAAAGAAAAAATAATACCATACTGTGCTCTTTACTGCCAGGAAAAGGGGAAGGAGAAATGGATACAAAAGAGAAATAGGGATTTACTTAAATGGATACATTTTCTAGGTGGTGTCAAGAAAACTACCTTGATGAAATGAAAAGGTTAAATTTTAAAAATAAAAGTGACATAAAAATGTTGTTAACAATCCAGATTAGATTGTGTCATAATTAGATGCAACATTAATTACTAAATTAATATAATAAAAAAGGTTTTATTAAAAATTTTCAAGTATAAGTACCATTAGGGGTATTTGGGTTGTTAGGGTTTTTTGAAGGGGGTTTGCTCTGTTTGTTATTATTTTGGGCCAACTAGGAAACCTTTAATACTTGCTGTCTGGTTCAAACCAATATCAGGAAACCTTCAATACCTGCTGTCTGGTTCCAAGCCAAAAGTCAATGCATTTTTATGGAACAGCAGAGCCCTTGTGCTAGACTTCTTGGAAGTTACTTCTGCCTCTCTCCTTACTCAGTGCCCATGACTATTACCCTCCCCACCAGGAAGGACAGATTCATGAGGCAGGGAATGTGGTGTGGCGAGGCTGGACTTGACCCAGCAGGAGCAGCTGTGGGCAAGTTGTGCACTAAGACCCTCCCAGCCTACCAGGGTGTTATGAGAAGAATGTTTGTGTCCCATCAAAATTCCTGTGTTGAAGCCCTAAACCCGTAAAGTGGTGGTGTTTAGAGGTGTTAGGGTAGGACCCTCATGATGGAGTTAGTGTCTGCTGTGGTCCAAATATTGGTGTCCCCCTATAATTTGTACATCAAAATTTAACTCCCAAGGTAAGGGTATTAGGAGGTAGGCCCTTTGGACGCTGATTAAGTCAGGGGAGTGAAGCCCTCATGGATAGGACTAGTAGCCTGACAAACAGGGTGTACAGGGGACACTTCCCCCTTCTGCCACGTGAGGACGCGGCAAGAAGCTACCGTCTCTGAAGTAGAGAACAGCACTCACCAAACACGAAGCTGTTGTCACTTTGATTTTGGACTTCCCAGCCTTTAGAGCTATGAACAATTCTGTTGTTTATAAATTACCTAGTCTAAGGTATCTTGTTATAGCAACTGAATGGAGTAAGACAATACTGTCCTAAGAAGAAGGCAGAACTTTCTTCCTTTCTCTAGAAACACACACCAATAAAAAGCTATATGAGCCCATGGTGAGAAGGTGCCCATCTGTAAGCAGAAAGAGAGCCGTCACCAGAACCCAGCCATGCTGCTTCATCTTAGCCTTCCAGCCTTCAGAGCTGAGAGAAATAAATTTCTGTTGTTTAAACCACCCTGTCTGTGACATTTTGTTATGGGAGCCTGAGCTGACTTTGATACAAGGTACACCCCATCTAACTCTGTCCTTCCTCTCAAGTTTAGCCCTGTGGTCACCTTCCTCCTGCTGCTAAAAATAATCCTGCCTTAGCCAGACACCACTGACCTTCACTTTTTACCTTCCTTCCTTCTATAGGTAAAGTATCTGACTTCTGGGGGGTGGGGGTGGGGGTGGGAAAAGATACAGAAACAAGCGTGTGTGTGTGTGTGTGTGTGTGTGTACACACTGGGCAGGGAACACCCCTTCTTCCAAAGACCAACTAGAAAAAAATCTGATCATTCTTTTCACCAATATCCTTCTAAAGAGAGGTGCTCTGTCTGCCTCTTCCCAACTGGGCTTGGCCTCACCAATATCTGTTCTGTGTCTGTTTCTTATAAACGTCTCCTTAGAGCAGGTGAAAAGGTCATCCTGACTCACATTAGCAGAAGCAAGAAGGCATTGGTAGAGCTGGTCTCCATCAGTGATACATTTTAGGAATCTCTTAGCAACAAGAAGCCTCTTCATTATCGAAGTAAAATATTTTTAAAACACAGAGACACAAAAAATGCAGTCAGGGTATACCCAGACACACAGAACTCTTGCACTTAACAATGCAGTTACATCTGGCTGGAGTTAATATGGTGAGGGTTGGCAGGGTGGGAAAGATGGGGCCTAAACCAACGTGCAATTTCCACAGTATGTTCACCTTTTTCTGTCCCTAAATTTACCCCATTTCTACTCGACCTGGGGGAGTTCAACTGTAGACTACACCAGGTGATAAACCTGGATTTCCCAAACTTAGCCAAAATGGAATGCATCATGAAGAATGTTATCATAATTAAGCAAATAGCTGTCATCTCCCTCATGCTGCAGTAAAATGTGAGGGTGTAAGAATAAAGGGGCTGGGAGGGAAAGAGAAGCTTCAGAGAAGAGAATTCTAGAGAAGATTGCTAAGGCATGGAGGTGAGTGTATCCCAGCCCAGAAGCCGTCCAGGGAAAGTAAGGAGCAGGCTTGCTGGGCTGATGGGGACACCAGAAGTTTTCTGCATGTACTCAGGAGATGTAATTCCACACAAACAGAAACACTGGCTGCATTCTTCCAGATCGTACACCGGGGACACAGGTCCCCACAGACAACATCTTGCTGTCCACACAGTCCTTAAGAGTGTCCAGGCAGGTCAGACCTACTAGGAATTGCTGATGTGTGATATGAGAGAGAGGTCAAAGGCAGGGCAAAGAATTCAAGTGCACGACTGTACCCTGCTTGCTCTACACTGCAGCATCTTGTCCAGCCCCTCCACTGGTGGTCTCCACACCACCCCTGCCTCTCACTGCCCTTCCATGGCTTCTCGCGGCTGCCTCCACTCAAGATACACCCTCCCCTTGGATTCATACTTCCTGCCCTCTTCCCTCTATTCTGATTGTTTTAACCTCATTATGCAAGAATGATGAGGCCCCTTGTTTCTGCCTCAAAGAGACGCCCAACACAGACAGCCCTGGGGCATTCATGGTGATGGCCTTTTGTTCCTGGATTGAGTTTATCTCTGCTATGCCTAGACTCATGGTAACTCTACCTGCTAATCCACAGAGAGGCTGGGACCCAACCACATTCCTTATCCCAGATCCATCTCTCTGTGCCACCAAAGATGCCTGAGGGGAGGCCTCCAGATAATTATTGACTTAATGGTCTTTATCACCCAACTCTGATAAACATTCAGGGAGTTCCTTCCTGGCAGGTCAGTGCCACTTTTCTTTAACTTTAGACATGGGGCCCTGATGGATATAATCAACCAAATTGATAGCCCTTGGCACAATATCATCTTTGTCCCATATGGAGGCCCTTCTCATCTGTCTCTCTAACTTGATGTTTGTTCCACCTATCTCCTTTGTCCCCATTTATTACCCTCATTAACTGCCCCCGTAAGCAATTATTCTAATCTATTTGATATCCATCTTCCTTATGTTATCTTGCATAATGTTTATTGCACTTTGGTATACATGTGTTTTCAACTTGAAGAAATGATTTCTGTCCTGTTTCTCACTTTTTTCAATCAGCATTATGTTTTTAAGAGAATCTGCTTTGTGATTGTACATTTAGCCCACTGCTTCTTGTTACTGCATGATATTTATACTGATGACATACATCTACCCATGTTTCACCTAGCAACTCTCCTGCTGACGGACAGATGGCCTCTAACTCTCTATCAACACAATGATAGGGCAACATATTCATCTGAACAGCTTCATATATTTCCCTGTACAGACCATTGTGAAAATTTCTTTGGGATATATACTTAGTCGTGGAATAGCGAGATCATAGTTTATGCAGTTTTTCAATTTGCATACATGGTACAAGATTACTCATGGAAATGGCTACACATCAATCTATCAATCTACACTCTTTTCCACAGTGTGTGAGGGACCCTAGATTACCCGAACTCCATTCCCCACAGTCAGTCGACATCTCTTAAGGTTTCTAATTATTTCTCTAAATTGGTAAAAAGCAAAATCTCATTCTCATTTGCACTTCTCTGGTTATTCATGGATATGAGCGTTGCTTTATATATACTGCCTTTGGGGTTTTCTCCATTCTAAAATGCTTGTTCATACCTTTGTTTCATTTTTCTGTTAGAATTAATTTCCAGGCCTTCCTTGCATATTCTACATAATAATCCTTCATCAGTTTTAGACATTGCAAATATCTTCTTCCATTCTGCCATTTCTCTATGAAATTTGTCTATAATGTTCTTCTGGGAAATAAAATTATTAAATATAGCATAAACAAATAGATTGGGGTTGTTTTTGCCTTCTGGTTTGCACTTCTGAAATTTTATTTAAAAGTCCTTCCTTCCCTCTCACAAAAAGATATTTTCCTAATATTTTCTTTTATTAACTTTATGACTTTACCACTCAGAGTCAGCACACCCATGCTCTAGAATGGGTTTTTAATCTATCTGGAGTCCATGTGCATATGCAGTATAAGGTGGAAATCTCATATTCACCTTTTCTGTGCATTGAGCCATTTTCTGAGGCACCTGAGAGATTTGTGGTGTCCCATCATTGTTCTTAATATGTTCAGGTCTATCTTCGAGCTTGCTATTCTATTCCATTATCCTATATGTTTGTTACTACATACAATCTATATTACTATGGCTTTGTTGCATGTTTTATTTTCTACAAAAGCTCCCCTTTTCTCTTTGTCTATCTTTCTTTATTTTTTTCTTTTTGTCCAGAAACAGGGTCTCATTCTGTCCCCCAGGCTAGAGTGCAATAGTATCATTGTATCTTTCTGCAGCCTCCAACTCCAGGGCTTAAATGATCCTCCTGACACAGCCATCCACTTACCTGGGACTACAGGTGTGCACTACCTACATGGCTAATTTTTCCATTTTTCGTAGAGGCAGGGTCTCACTATGTTGCTTAGGCTGGTCTCAAACTCCTGGGCTCAAGGGATCCTCTCACCTCAGCTTCTCAAGGTGCTACAAAGACAAGTGTGAACCACCACACTCTATGTGTCTTCCAAAATTCTATGGAGTTCTCAAAAAAATAATCCAACTAGAATTTTGATTGACTAGAATTTTGAGTGCATTGGGCTTATAAATTAATTCGGGAAGAATTGCAATCTTTATAATATCAAAGAACATAACACATAGAGATATCATTTTCTATGTTTCTTATTAGAGTTTTATGGCTTTCTTAAACCTTTTCCAGGGCTGATGCAATCTTGGTTAAATCAATTCCTAAATATTATATTGTCTTTGTTACTATTGGAACAGCAATAGCATCATATTTTTTATCACATTTTCTGGATGAATTCAATGTGCAAAAACCAGTATAGCAGAGAAGGAACTGAAATTCTCACTTTGTCTAACTTAATTATCCCTTCCTGTTAACAAAAGAAGGAGGTCTTCTAACTGAGCTGAGCTCTGCCAGGAGACTGTCCAGTTGACAAGCTCTTTCTTTCATATTTCTCACTCTCGTATTGATTCCTCTTTTTTCCCCCCACTGTCCTCTTTTTCCTCATAGAGCACTCACTCCTTTCCTCTGTAAGTTCTATCCTTCTTAACCAGAAGAGTTCTACCCCTTGGGCTCCTACTTGCTTCTCACAAATGACCCAACTTCAGTTGGTCTAATTGGAGATTCCGAGCATGAATAGAGTGGAGGATGAGCTCTGGTTTCGTGAATGAGAACAAAATCAGGCGTGCAATTCCAGTTTAACTTCTTCATCTCCAAAGAGCATATTGGCTAACCCCCAACTGGTTTCTTTAGTAATTGCAAAGAATACTTTGCCAAGTTGAGCATTAATTTTCCTTGGAGATACCACAATGTAATCTCATGTGAAGAAAGAACATCCCTATAGTCTATGTGACTTTGACCTTACCCCTTTCACAATAATGAGCTCTGGCATGATTGTGTAATAGAGCCTTTGACTCTTTCCTGGGCCTGATATTATATTGCACAGTCATCACCCTAGGCATAAATGACTCTTTTTTCCACCATTCCCAATTGGCAGCATCAGTTCTGATTAAGTTTTCTGATTTGTTTTTTATAGATGCCAGAGAACTCTCTAATAGGTAGGATGACTATGAAAGGATCGAGGAGAGTTTCTCTACAAGAGCCCCTCTCCTGAACCTAGGGATACTGTTGGAATCCATGATTATCTTAGTTTATTTTCTGCAGATATAACAAAATACCATAGACTGGGTAATTTATGAATAAAAGAAACTTATTTCTCACAGTTCTAAAGACTGGGAAGTCCAAGAGCATGGCACCAGCATCTGGTTAGCATCATCACACAGTGGAAAACTTCACATAGTGAGTGAACCTTTGAGAAGAGACAGGAAACCAGAACTCATCCATTTTATCAGGAGCTCACTCCTGCAATAACTAACCCCACTCTTATGAAAACAGCATTAATCCATCTATGAAGGCAGAGCCCTCATGTTCTAATCATCTCTGAGAGAGTCCACCTCCCAATACCATTACATTGGCAATTAAATTTCAAAATGAGTTTGGGTAGGGATAGTCAAACCATAGCAGTGATCCCAAACTTCCATTCTCCCTGCCATTCTAAGATCAACCTAGAAAAGGTGACCTATCCAATAGATAAACTATATCTATAAAGGGGCCAGTGGAGGGAATACAAAACATTCAAGGGACTGAGTTATCAAAATAAATCTTAGTTGCAAAAGAATTAGATAGTTACTAAATTCCTAGCTATTTATATGTAAAGTGAAACCACTGTAAACCTGGTTTCACTTGACAAGTCATTTCCTGCTTCTATGTCTTCAAGCAGACTTTTCTTTCTGTTTGCTTTTCTCTTTCCTCAGTCAATATCCCCACACAAATTTCAATATTCAAAACCACTCGTGGTTGGGGGAACCAGTAGGTTAGAGGCAATAGCCAACACTGAACTGTAAAGTTGACAGTGAAATGTAGCTGGATTTTAAAAACAAACGCCTTCAGGGCCTTTTCTAAGTCCTTGTTTTTACAATAGAATTTACCACTTCCTCTCCTAAATCAGTGTGTGCCACCCCTAGGCAAACACATCCAACATAAGCAATTAGGCAAAAATAGAGGAATCTCAAAGAAATTCAATTCTCTCCTCCTTCCTCCCTTATTACTAAATTGTGGTTAACAGCAGCACTAAATCTTAGTGATACTTATTTGGTATTTTTAACTTTATACCTTCCCTTAAATCTGTTCACCCTTTCCCTCTGAGATTTGCCTCTAAAACCAGACTGTGAGCTCTAGTCTGGAAGCTGGAAAACCTATACCTGCTTGATCCCTCCTGGTCTGTCCGAACACAGTGATACAGACTTAATAGTTCTCAATATATATTAGGATGAACTAACTGGCCAACTCCATTCTAAAACATGCATGCATATCTAGGGTGTGGTGGCAACCCTATAATTCAAACTTGGTTTCTTGAGCAAGCTATTTATTCATAAACAAGTTACCAAGAGGAGAGAGAGTGTTTACAAGTATATTTTAAACAGTGTGTCTATATATTTCCTATATCTCCTGAGTCTTGCCTTTTCTTTTTGAAAAAAGGCATTTCTGTTTCACATTTTCCCTTCACATAAGACATACTCCAGCCTCTATAAAGTGTGCCCAAGGAGCGGATATTGTAGCCCCAAGGATTTTTAAGCCCCCTGATGAATATATCATTACAAATTCACAATGGTGAGGTGCACTGTTATGTTTACAGCAGCCTTCAAGAGAGACCCTGCTGAGCAGGATGGAGAAAGTCCCAGCAATTAATTGGTAGAGTTGAATTGTTAACATTCTCCCAGTGTTTCCAAGCACAGGGCTCTTGACTGGCCTGCAGGAGAAAATAACTGAGGGTGGGGAAAAATGAAAGGTGGAGCAAAGGAGAAAATTCTCTCATTAAAACCCTAATCAAGACATTTTAGCACATTTTTTTCCCTCAAAGCATTTGCTTTGAGTCCAGAATGTTACACTTGTTAAATGCTATTATCATATCAAATCTCTGCCCTCTCCTAAAACCTGAAATTATTTGCTTTCCTTGGGAGAATTTGTGTGTGAGATGTATATCAGAGAATTCATGTGCTGGACTCCCAAGAGAGTATACGTTCCCACTACTGTGTCTCTGACAATATGCAATTCTGTCCAGGCCTACACATACACCTATCATGATCCAGAGATACATGTATTACAACAGAACGGGATTCTTAGTAAAACTCACACTAATTTTTTTTCCTTTTGGTGGTGGAGGTGAGGGTGGGAATTGGGATGAAAAAGAATTGGCTGTTTCTCAAAAATGATTATGTGAGTACCTAGAAAACCTTTTCTTATGTAAAGATTGCTGTTACAGCAGACTCCAACCAGATTGTACATACAGTGCTGTTTCTGGAGCTTCCTTCACTCCTGCCATGGCCTTAGGAAGCTCCCAGGAGCCATGTCTGTTCAGTATAATATTGTATCCCCCTCATAAGTTGACTGGGACAAGAGGGGGCACCAGATCTGTTCCAAACCAATGAGAATCCCAAATTCCAGGCCCCAAGACATTGGAATTAGAATTAAGAGATAAATTTAATTCTAGGGTGTGACTATGTTTTCTACCAGGTGGACTAGGGGAAAAATAAAATCATCCAGCTGAGAGAGGAAAAGAAAATAAAGCAAGTGTAAGAAAAGAGATAGAAAAGAGGGATGGAGAGAATTCTGGGAAGATGGCCGACTGGTAGCAACTCTTGTCAGAGGTTCCTGAGCAAAGGAAGAAATACTGGACAGAATCAGAATCTACGAAGCCAAAGACAGGGAGCTGAGCCCAGAAAGAAGTTTGGCAAAGTATAAATCCAAGGAAGAGCATTTAAGAACACAAAATACAGGTACAAAGTGGGCCCCAGAACTGCTTGCTAGAGCCACACACCTCCCGCGGGTGGTGAGTGGCCTCAGAGGAGCCCCCAGCTCCAGGAAGACACAGAACTACTTGCTAGAGCCACACATACCCCAAGGGTGGCAGTGGAGGAGTCCCCCACTCTGGTGGGCCCAGAACTGCTTGTTAGAGTCATACGCCCCACAGGCGGCAGAGGAGATCCCTGCTCTAGGCTCCTGCTCTGGGTGGGCCCAGAACTGCTTGCTAGTGCCGCAGGCCATGGGCAGCAGTGGAGGAGTCCTCCATTCCGGGCAGGCCCAAAACTGCTTTCTAGAGACACACAACCGCACAGGGGCCAGTGGAGGAATTCCCTGCTTCAGGCACCTGTGCTGGGCAGGCCCAGAACTGCTTGCTAGAGCCACACACAACCCACGGGGTCATGGCGGGGGAGTATACTGCTCCAGGCAGGCCCAAAACTGCTTGTTAGAGCCACATGTGTCCCACTGGCTGCAGCAGAGGAGTTCCTCGCTCCGGGCTCCCATGCCAAGAGGGCCCAGATGGGCTTGCTAGTGCCGCACATTCAGCAGGCAGTGGCAGAGAAGGCCTCTGTTCCCCATTCCTCTACCCCTCCATCCCCCCACCCCCGTTGCCCCTGCAGAGCTGAACTAGGACTGATCTAGCTGCTGTAGGTCCCCTGTCCCCCAGTTGCTCTGGCGGGGCCAAACTAGGACTGACCCGGCTACATGCCATCCCCACACAGCTGCTGCCATTCCCCGCCCCCCAGTTACCCCACTGGGGCTGATCAAGGACTGTTCCAGCCACTACTATTCCCCTTCCCCCCAGTCACCCTGGTGGGGCCGAACTAGGATTGATCCAGCCGCTGCCAGTCTCCTGCCCCATGGTCGTCCCAGCAGGCTGAATGAGTTCTGATCTGGCTACGCATGCTCCCACACAGCTGCTGCCATTCTGCTGCACCCCAGTCACCCCAGCGCCTGAGAACTGGGAGAAGATGACAGACACACCCTGTCTCTCTGGGCAACCAGAAGAAGCCACTGACTGAACGGTTCTGATAAGGTCTCCAAACAGGGTAAATTCAGCATGGGGCGGAATGAGCGGAAAAACTCTGGCAACTTGAATAACCAGAGTAGATCAACTACCCCAAGGAAAAATGTGGCAGATGCAATTGAAGACCCCATCCATGAACAAATGGCTGAGATGTCAGGAATCAAGTTCAGAATTTGGATAGCAAATAAGACTAACAGAATGGAAGAAAGGAGGAAATTAGAATTTCAAGAAGTGATTCAAAAGATATCTCAAGAAATTATTCAAAAGATGTCTCAAGAATTCAATGATTTCCAACATAAAATGACCAAAGATTTTGAAACACTGAGACAAGAGGTTGCAGCCCTCAAGGATCTGAAACATATGGTGGAATCCCTCCATAACAGAGTGGAACAGGCAGAACAAAGGATCTCCAACATTGAAGACAAAGCTTTTGAAGAAGCCCAAGAGTGCAAAAATCAAAAGAAATGGAGAGCAAAACCAAATCTTTCTCTCAGAGAGCTCTTGGATAATTCAAAGAAAACTAATATTCAGAATCCCTAAAGGTGATGAAATTGCTTCACAAAACACAGAGGCTCTTCTTCATGAAATTATGAAAGAGAACTTTCCAGACATGCCAAGAGATTCTGAAATTCAGACAGCAGATAGTTTCAGAACCCCAGCACAACTCAACCCAAACAAGACATCCCCCAGGCACATCATAATTAACTTCACTAAAGTTAAGATGAAAGAGAAAATTCTGAAAGCAGTCAGATGTAAGAAAACCATAACCGACAAGGGGAAGAGTATTAGGATGACTGCAATCTCTCGGCTGAAACCTTTCGGCTAGAAGAGGATGGTCATC
>CAUYQV010177945.1:0-17367 GCA_963574575.1 Galagoides demidoff
CTCAGCCTCCCAAGTAGCTGGGACCACAGGCGCCCGCCACAACGCCCGGCCATTTTTTGGTTGCAGCCATCATTGTTGTTTGGCAGGCCGGGCTGGGGATTCGAACCCGCCACCTTAGGTGTATGTGGCTGGCGCCTTAGCTGATTGAGCCACAGGCGCCGAGCCAGCTCAAGACTTCTTTTCTAGGTTTTTCAATCTTAGCAGGTGGGCCTTCCTTCTTACTTTCTGTAAAGATATTGGCCACTCAGTGTAGACTTCCCACGTCAGATAATTTTCATTTTACTTTATTGATCCAATTCACATAATATGGAATTCACCATTTGAAGGTCACAGCTCAGTGGCTTTTAGTATAATCACAACGGTATGTAAGTGTTGCTACTATCTAATTCTGGAATATTTAGGTCACCCACAATGAAAACCTTTACCCATTAGCAACCACACTGCATTCCCCCTTCCCACCAGCTCGTGCAAACTGAAAATTGTAGCAGAAATAGTGGTTCTTTGCTTTTCACTGTTGAATAATATTCCATTGCATGGACATACCACATTTAATTTATCCATTTATCAGTGGACATTTCAGCTGTTTCTACTTTTGTCTATTATGCTGCTTTGAACTGTTGTGTATACATTTTTGTGTAGATATCTTTTGAATTCTCTTGGGTAGATACCTTCCTGCTTTATATTTTATGTAATCTAAAATATCATATTATATCTAGTAATATTATTCTAACTTACTTCTCATTGCTGAAGAATTCCTTTCTCTGCCATGAAGATTCCTTGACTTTGACCCCTTTTCCTCTATCATCCTATGTAGGACCTTGCTCCAACAGGAGCTCTTCTTACTGTCATTTTCATCTTCTTCTGTGACTCTATGGTCTCAGTCTACAAACATGATCTGAAATGTCCTGATCACAAGCATTTAGAATTAACTCTTCTATCTCCCATCATTCTCCTTATCTAATTGTTTGCCAACTCTGTCTGTCTGACATTTTTTGTCATTGTTTTGAGGCAGAGCCTCACTTTGTTGCCCTCGGTAGAGGGCCATGGCATTACAGCTCACAGCAGCCTCAGACTCTGGGGCTCAAGCCATTCTCTTGCCTCAACCTCCCGAATAGTGGACATTATAGGTGCCTGCCACAACACCAGGCTATTTTTAGAGGCGTGGTCTCTCTCTAGCTCAGGCTGGTCTTCAACTCTTGAGCTCAGGCAATCTGCCAGCCTCGGTCTCCCAGAGTGCTGGGATTATAGACATGAGCCACCATGCTCGGCCAACTGTGTCCGACTTTATCTTCAAAATTTATTTTGAAAATTATTTTGCACTGGTCTCTCACATTCCTACCAGTCAAATCCTTTTGTCTGTCTCAGATTAGAAATACCCACTCTCTTCTCAATATGTCACTTTGTATTTTTATGATGTTACTTAATGATTTATCTTGTCCAACAGTTATCTATGTTTTAGCTATAATTTCTTTATTACCTTGTGGTGGTAAGAACCGTCTCTTGCTCATTTTTGCATTCACAGAGCTGTTTAGCAGAGGACCAGAGCATAGAGGTGGCCCTCAATAAATCTAAGTATCTTTAGATATCTCTAGATTGTGCTTTAGTTGTGATTTTTGACTGTTATTCTTTCTCCTTGCCTCTCTCTCCCCCCCTCCTCCATCTTTCTCCTTCCCTGTCTTTTATCTCCTTTCCTCTCCTCTTCTCTCTCTTATAAAAAATAATTCCTGCATGTATGTTTGATATATGTGGGGCACTCAAGAGAAAGTTGCTGGTTAAGTAGAATCTCTGCTAAATTTATAACACATCTTCTCACATGAGATTCTTCTCTCTGAATGTCTTTACCAGCATTTATTTTAATTTGGGTGGAGGAAGGTGGAATGAGGCAAGAGGGGAAAGGAATGCCTGAATGTATGCTGGAGAAATAGATCAGTGAATGAACAATTTTTTTTTTTTTTTTAGCATTTGTGAGGTAGTAGCAAACCCTGAAGAAATTTTAGCTCACACAGGGAGTGTCCTGGCAGAAGCTGGATGGCAGCCACTTGGCATTCATTCTGCAGAGGGGCTTCTATGTTAGGTACAGGGTTGGATTCAGCTACCCTCTGAAGTCTAGTACAGTGTCCCTTTTGGAGTATAGTGTCCTAACAGACAAGAACAAGAAGTAGAGAAGTGCCAGGAGAGCAGCAGTGGACATTGTGGGTGCTCAGCTTCCAAATGACGGGAAAAGAGTGTCATAGCCCTGCATGTCCTTTGCCTTTTCTTGTTGACTGCCTCCCCATTCATCCATGAACTGCTATAGCACAGGGATTGAATCTTCAACTGGTATTTCCAGTACCTAGAAGAGAGGCACGTACTAAGAAGGTGTTTAATTAGCATGTAATAGATGAGAATAAATTGAGCTGAAGATCGAACTGAACTCAAAATCTGACCTCTAAAGTACCTTCTAGCCTAAAAACTCAGATCCTCTGAGTTCAACCATAACAGGCCCAGCTTAAGCTTCCTGGAGGGAAACCTTGTGCTCCCATTGTTTTAACCACCTCTTTGTGGTTGAATAGTATAAATTTTCAGTCGCGGCCTGGGAAGGTGTCAGTTTCCTGTTGTGCTTACCAGGATGTGATAGGATTTCAAACAAGACCCAAAGAATATGTTTCCAGGAGTTGAGGTATAGCTATACTTTCTCTATTTACAATGGTCTGAAATGTGTTACTGTTTAGAATAAGCATTTCTCTTTATGATGCACAGGATTTCTATGATGGTGGCTGTTAGGCAATGGCAGGGGGCATTTCACACCTCAGCTTGCCTTAGCAGGACTCTAGTTACAGGGTAGAATTCCTCTTGAGGTTAGCCCTCCACATTCTCAGCTACTTTGCATGCGATTTAAGCCAGGACCATAGAATCCATTATTCTCCTTCTTCGGGAGACGAAGTTGAAGGCCCTTGGAACTGTGAATTTTGCATTCCAACTTGCTAATTAAACATGGATGTTAATTCCTTAAATGCTTGTAATTAGAAATTCTCATGAACTGTATTGGGTTTCATCAAGCAATCTGTTTGGGGAGCTTGAGCAACTGGGGCATTGCTGGCTTTGGTGAAGTTTATTTAATTTCTTTTTATGACATTCTTCATCTTGGAAATGGGGTTTTCAAATATTGTTTTCCCAGGCATCATTACTTATTTGCCAGTTTTTATTTTAGGATTGGGACTGGTTCAGGGTGCCAGGGAAGCATTTTGTGGTGCTCCCTATTAGAGTTGTAATATCTAAGAAAATTGTCTGATTGCATGTGGTATCTTGGTTGTGGTACCTTATCGAAAATATTCCAAATTTTGATGGTGTGATAGGTTTATTATCGTTGATTTATACTCCAAATGATCTTATTTTCTTTAAATTAATATTTTGTGCAATCTTTGAGATTCTAGTTTGCTTTCTAGTGTCATTGAGAAGCATTTCACTGGCATTCATCATCATTCACCACCTTTGAGCATTATACAAAGAAAAAAATACAAATACATTCTTTGTGTAGCATAGAATCTCTCTTTGTTTTAAAATTCGCATTGTACATGAGCTGAACCTATTGCTACAGCCTTGGTAGCAGCAGTAATTTTACACCTGCCTATTTACTCAGAGGAACACATCTTGCTTGAGGGGGATTTATATTCTATCCTCCAAATGGCTGTTTTCCCCATCTTCTTTTAAATATTTTTGCTCATGTGGTTCCCTTCTCTTGGACCGTCATTCAACTTCATCACCTACTTGATTTCCAAGGCTACCTCCTCTAAGAAGCCTCATAATCTCCCCTTTTCTTATATTGAAATGGATGGCCTCGTCACTGTTGGTACCATGGGCTTCATCATCACCTCTCTTGTGCTGCTTGCTTGTTAAAGATGTAGCTTATTATAGGGTTTGATGAACTGGCCACTGTCCCATGTACGCAGTTTGGATTTGATCCCTTTAGTGTCATGCACAGCGCTGGGCTCGTGTGGGTTTATTGCATAAACACCCTTCCTTATTATATCGAGCTGATCCTTTTGGGAAGCACTCATTGAGTCAAATGGCCTGTGTGAAATGGGATCTGACCCTAAGCGGACAGAGCTGAGGGGTTAGAGCTGGAAGACTCAGCTTGAGCCCTAGACCTGCTACTGATAAGTAAGTAGTGTGACCTTCAGTTACTTCTCTTTTCTGAGCTTAGTTTCCTCATTTTATACATTATAAATATTAATATCTGACATACATAATTTGCAAAGATGCTATGAAGATTAGAAAAACAAATGTATATGCAAACCTTTTAGGAACTGTAAGTGCAAACACATGTAGTATATTTCAATTTGTAGAGCCTCATTTTTTTTTTTTTCTTATCTGGAAAATAGAGATGTTAATACTTACTTTCTTTATTGGGTTATTGTGAGGATTAAGTAGGATAACATATGTGGAAGTACTTAGCAAATAGGAGGTGTTTAATAAATGTTGCCTGGATATGAATTCCCCTCTTGGGACTGTCCTGATGTGGGTCTTTTCTAGCCCTTAGGGAATGTGTATTGAAGTCAGGCTGCGTGTACCTTGGATTAGACAACTTAAAAAAAAATTTAGCCTTGCTAGTTCCAACTTCTCAGCTATAAAATGCAAAGTAATTAAATTTGCTAGTAAATGTTTCCAGGTCTTTGAATGGCAGCCAATAAAAAAGGCTAAATATTATTCTTTTGGAATTCATGTCCTTGATGTGGAGGAAATATCATATTTACTTACATATATTCCCACCTTGGTTCTTGAGAAGAAAACTGAGAAAAATGTTTTCCCCTCTGAATTTCCCACTGGAAGGTGTTATCTGTATTGAAACAGCAATGGCAGCTGCCAGCAAAGGAGTGTGATTTTTCTTTGCTAAGGTAAACCAAGGGTTAAAATTAAAGGGTAGTGAGGCCCCTGCTTGTGGGCTGGAAGCAGAGCTAATTCCTTAGCAGTCTCTCATTCCTCTGCCCCCTCAGCTGTCTCTCCTTTCCCTCCCACCATAAAGGAGTGGGTGTTCCTTCAGGACTGTATACCCGCCTCCCTCCCTCTATCCCTCTTTTTTCCCACCCACACATACTTCTTCCCAGAATCTCTCTAACCTGTGGCTGATTTTTCTTCGTTGGGACCCAAGGCAATTAATTCTCAAAACCAAAACTTGCAAAGAAAGTCAAGTAAATGTAAACACCTACCCTGCATTGTCGATTGCTTGAAAATAAACTGTTATTCTGTCTCTAGATCACAAATAGCCTTAAAGCTCTACCCCTAAAAAAATTATTGAAGGATTCAGAAAGGTCAGGAGATCCAGATTCCAATTAATTTAGCAAGTGATGCCTGTGAAACTCTAGATGAGTCTCAGGTCTTTAGTGAATAAGGACTGGTATCCCAAAGGTTAATGAAGTTTGCCTAAAGTGAAGGTGATTAGGCTTTCCATTTTTACACAAATTGACCATCTACAGTCTCCTTTGTACCTTGACATTTTCACCACAAAGGGGCTGTGGGTGCTCAGAGGATTACATAAACAAGCCCATATTTGTCACAGGATGTGATTATAGACCTGCATTTTGGAAGAGATGTATTTCAGGATTTTCTCATTATCTAAGCCCGTCATTGTACTGTGGTTGTTTTAAATCCCCTGCATTGAAATGACCCACTGGCAAAAAGCCTTGTTACAGCATCTCCTCCAAAGAGGTCAAGTTTTTTCTTGTAAATACTCTTATCTTTGGATTTTCACTTCACATCCTTTTGGATATCTTAAGGCAGTATTTTTGTGAGCTAACAGAAAACAGGGTGTAGGTATAAAACCCAGTGTCCTAGCCAGAGCAATCACGCAAGAGAAAGAAATAAAGTGTATCTAAATGGGGAAAGAGGCAGTCAAACTTTTGCTTTTTGCTGAAAATATGATTTTATATCTAGAAAATCCCAAAGACTTCTGTAATTGATGAGTAAATTTGGAAAGTCTCAGGTTACAAAACTAAATGCACACAAATTAGTAGCATTCCTATACACCAGCAAAAAGTCAAACTCAGAATCAAATCAAAGACTCCATACCATTCACAATAGCTGCAAAGAAAATGAAATAGCTAGGAGGTGAACGATCTCTACAAACAAAATAAAACTCTGAGGAAAGAAATTTCAGAGGATACAAGCAAATGGAAAAATGTGTCATGCTCATGGATAGGTAGAATCAACATTGTTATTGTTGATTCATGCTCTCTTAAGGCTGTGGAGTTTGACCTTAAGTGTGTTTTTCTACAGAAAGTGATTAACAGGTTCAATGCTATCCAAATCAAAATGTCATATGTCATATGTCCAGACAAGATAATTCTACACTTTGTTTGGAACCACAAAAGAGCCCAAATGGCCAAAATAATCTTAATCATAAAGAACAAATCTGGAGGCATCACATTACCAGACTTCAAACTATACTATAAAGCTATAGTAATCAAAACAGCCTGGTATTGGCACAAGAATAGAGACACACGCAGACTAATGGAACAGAACAGAGAACCCAGTTATAAAAACATCCACATATAGCCTACCGATCTTTGACAAAGCAGACAACAATACACACTGGAGAAAAGAATACCTATTCAATAAACAATGCTGAGAAAATTGGATAGCCACATGCAAAAGATTGAAACAAAATCTATATCTCTCACCATTCACAAAAAATAATTTAAAATGTATAAAAGACTCAAAGGTAAGGCATGAAACTACAAGAATTCTAGAAGGAAATGTTGGAAAAACCCTTCTAGATGTCAGCCTAGGCCAAGAATTTATGAAGAAGCCCCAGTGGCAATCACAAAAATGACAAAAACAAATATATGGGACTTGATTAAATTTAAAAGCTTTTGCACAGCTAAGGAAATAATTAACAGAGCAATTAAACAACCTACAGAATGAGAGAAAACATTTACAAGCTCTACATCTGCTAAAGGGCTAATAACCAGAATGTATAAAGAATTCAAACAAATCAGCAAGGAAAAAACATTATTAAAAAGTGGACAAAAGTCATGAACAGAAATTTTTCTTTCTTTTTTTTTGTAGAGACAGAGTCTCACTTTATTGCCCACAGTAGAGTGCTGTGGCATCACACTGCTTACAACAGCAACCTCCAACTCCTGGGTTTAGGTGATTCTCTTGCCTCAGCCTCCCGAATAGCTGGGATTATAGGTGCCCGCCACAACATCCCGCTATGAACAGAAACTTTTCAAAAGAAGATAGACAAATGGTCAATAAACATGAAAAAATACTCAATGTCACTCTCAGGTAAATGCAAATTAAAACCACGAAGAGATACCACCTTATCCCAGTAAGAATGTCCTATTAAAAAGTCCAAAACAATAGATGCTGGCATAGATGTAGAGAGAAAGGAACAGTTATATACTGTTGGTGGGACTGAAATTAGTACAACCTCTATGGAAAACAGTATGGAGAGTCCTCAAAGAACTACAAGTAGACCTACCATTTGATCCAGGAATCTCACTACTGGATATCTACCCAGAGGAAAAGAAGTCATTTTACCAAAAAAACACATTCACTCAAAAGTTTATTGCAGCACAATTTACAATCGCAAAGATGTGTAATCAGTCCAAGTTCCCCATCAATTTGGGAGTGGATTAATAGAATGTGGTGTATGTATACTATGGAATACTACTCAGCTACAAAGGATGAATTAAAGCCTTTTCAACAATTTGGATGGAACTGGAGACCATTATTCTAAGTGAAGTATCTAAAGAATGGAAAAACAAACATGCGTGTACTCACTGTTAAACTGCAACTAACTGCTGAGCACACATTTACACAGAAGGAAGTAAAACTCAATGGGAATCAAGCAGGGGGAATGGGGAGGAAGAATGGATGAAAGTCTATCTAATGGGTACAGTGAGAACTAACTGGGTGATGGGCACACTTATAACATTGTTTCAAGCATAACAAGGTTGATTGATACTCATGTGACCCCCAAATTTGTACCCCAGTAATATCTTGGGGAAAAAATGTCCATTTTACTTTTTTGCACCCCCTGCAAAGTTTTGTGATCTTGAAAGCTTGCTGGAATTTAAAATAAAATATGTACTTCTAGTTCAAGCCTTGGGCTGTGGAGTTTGGCCTTAAGTGTGTTTTTCCACAGAGGTGTTACATCCTTCTGTTTCTATCAGCTTATAAAAAATGAATTCATTCAAGGTTTTCCCTGCTATTCATCAAGAAGAGCTTTCCAGAAAGTTCTGTATTAATTTTAAGTTCCCCAGCTTGTAACAAAATGCTCAGATGGGTGGTGCCTGTGGCTCAGTGGGTAGGGTGCCAGCCCCATATACTGAGGGTGGCAGGTTCGAACTCGGCCCCAGCTAATCTGCAACAACAAAATATAGCCGGGCACCTGTAGTCCCAGCTACTCATGAGGCTGAGGCAAGAGAATCACCTAAGCCCAAGAGCTGGAGGTTGCTGTGAGCTATGACGCCATGGCACTTTACCGAGGGAGACAAAATGAAACTCTGTCTCTAAAAAAAAAAAAAAAAATCCTCAGACATCCTGTGTGCCTCAGATGCAAATGGATAGAGATAAAAGAAGCTGACTGGGCCTTGACATTTTTCACACTCTAGCCCACTAGGCTTTTCAGATGGGGGACACTGACACCGTTCATTACCTCTTATGCAAGGCTGGGCATACAGATATCAGAGTTCCATCTCCAGAGAGGTGAGCTCTAACCCAGGGTTCTTGTACTCCTTCAATCCTGAGCTTGAACTTTGAAATGGAGCAAACATTAATTGTTAGCTCCCATGTTTAAAATCACTTTGACCTTCCCTCCATGTCCTTTCTGTTTCTCCCAGGGATGCATAAGCACTTTGTGTTCCTGTTGTGACAATCAAGTTGGCAGTACATGCCACCTGCTGGAGTCGCAGTCTCCACACTGAACTTCTACCTCAGCTACCTGTCCCCTCTCCCAGATTTTGGCACTCCCTTTAGCCTCATTGCTTTGCCTGTGAATCATGCTTCTTGTTAGGGAGTAGCCAACTGCTTGCTCCTGGAAAGTGGACTTCATTTCCTCTATTCTTGGACTCATGCTCTACTTGGACTTTTACTTGACTCTTGGCTCCATCTGAGGTGGCAGAGGCAGAGAGAACATCTCTGACACTCTGCTGCCCATGTTCTGCCATGGGCCTTCCTTCCGGAGGCGGGAGTGTGGGAGAGCCTCTCCCACACAGTAGAACAGCCAGCCAAGTCGAGGGAGGCCTTTGGCAGTCACCTTGGCCCGGATGTTGTGCTGGACCAAGACGGAGCTGGGATTTGGGTTTTCCATTCTCCCGCAGCCGGTTGGAGGGGGTGGAAACACATGTGGGGTCCTGAGGACTCTTGAGTGAAGCAGTGTTTGGTTTGAACTGTGAGAGAGTCCCCATCAGTGCCTCTGAGTTTCACTAAGATCTGGCATCCTGGGTTCTTGTGTGAAGGTCATTTTGGCATTTCTTGTGCTCTAAGAAAGGTGTTTCAAAATTGAAATAAAGTTGCAATGTTGGTTCTGTTTACTGGTTCATATTCTTTCTTTTTCTCAGGGCAGCTCTAAGATAAATTCTTCTTGCCAATTTGCTTATCTGAAAGTACAGACAGATAATTCCCATGGCTAGGGCAGGAATGCTCGGGGAGTGCCCTATCTGATCTGGGGCAAGGCTGAAGCTTCCGCATGATTGGTAGACTTGGCAGAAGGCAGTGTACAAAGGCTCTGGCTGAATGAGGAGGATTATGGTATCTGGGACTGTTCTTAGGGAGTAGGGAGTTGTGGAAGGCTGTGAAATGTGGAAAGACAATGTCTCATCATTTGGAAGACAGCTTGGCTTCATCTCCCAGGAACCTGCATTGAGGACTGCTCTCAACTTCACCCGGGGTCTGGGCCAGTTCTGTTCTTTCCAGCTCCCATATCAAGTGCTTCTTCCTGATCATTCAGTGTATTGATGCTTCTGTACTTAACCACTTCATATGTTTATTTAACTGATAGCTGCCCATATTGTTAAAGCCACTCCTTCCTTGTTCAGTCAACAAATGTGTTTTGAAATTAAGTCCATGCTGGGATTCAGTGATAAACAAGACCCACATTCATAAACTGTGTCTTTTTTATTTTTATTTTTTGACAGAGTCTCACTTTGCTGTCGTTGGTAGAATGCTGTGGCATCCAAGCTCACAGCAACCTCAAACTCCTGGGCTCAGCAATTCTCTTCTTGCCTCAGCTTCCTGAGGAGGCATGCGCCACAGGCACTACAGGCACGCGCCACAATGCCTAGCTATTTTTAGAGACGGGGTTTTGCTCTTGCTCAGGCTGGTCTCCAACTCCTGAGATCAGGCAATTCACCTGCCTTGGCCTCCCAGAGTGCTGGGATTACAGGTGGGAGCCTCTGCATCCGGTCTCCATAAACTTTGAATTTCTTCAGAGCAGGGAGTGCTTATTTCATTTATTGATACACAGTGCTGAGCATAGAGTTTCTATAAGTATGAATGGATGCTTCAGGCAAATGCAGTTTAATAAAGTTTGCCACGGAGGCATCTAATTCTCAAGCCAAATGTTGATATTTTAATATCTTTTCACAACCAGAGGTCTGAGGGCAGAGGAAAATTGCTGGGAATGAGAGCTCTGGAAGAACATGATATTAAGATAGATGTGTGAGTGGTGACCCAAAGCCTCTTATTCTCACCCATATAATAACTTAGTTTCCTGTCTTCTCTGGAAGAAAGCTGAGTGGGACTAGAAAAAACAGAAGCTTATTTCATTCATGCGGTAGAATCAGAGTGATCTGGAGCACTCACCCTTGATTCTGTGTTTCTGCAGTAGCAGCAATATGGTAAAACTGGAATTAGTACCTCATTTAGACTTGTCACCAAGCAGACCATCACAAAATAGCCATGTGACATGTTTCAGTGCTTAAAGCTTCCCTTGTCTTCCCCCCAGTGCCAAAGCTTCCCCCTGTCTTTCTGATTTTTGGTCTCTGAGAAATTTAACTGGGCTTAACGCAGGTTTGAGAGATTGCGGGAGGTGACAGGTTGGGTTGGAAATGGCTGGATAGTCATGTGACTTAGCTGTGGGACTCGGTGGTATATTGCTTTTACTCCTGAGGACTTTTGGAAGGAAGCTCTGGGTCTCTGCAGAGCTTTGATCAGCTTATTCAGAAAGAGAACATTTTATCGATTGTGTCATGGTTATCTTTTTTTATTGTTAAAATTGTCTATGTTGTAAAGCCTCTTTGCATAATATAATTCTGCAATGATGCCACATTGATTTATTTTTTCCTGGGTTCAAGCCACAGCAATCCTGGTAGTTTCTTAGTATCCCAAAGGGACAGGGAATCAGCTTCTCAATAAACCTTTTCTAGTTGTGAACATTAAATCTATTAAGTAATAATTGCTTCTTGGCCTCTTGGCTAGGGTCCCATGTAATACATTAAATAACAAGCAAACCTACAGAGTTTACATTATCACATTAAAGGATCTGTTAAATTCCAAGAATTATTTTATGTGTGCAAAATACTGCTGAAGCACTTGAATTTGTTTCAGAAGCAAAAAAGTACTGGGAGTGAGGGATTTGAGTGGCCCTGTTACTAATTATATATTACCTTGGGTAAGTCACTTCCCCTCTCTTCCCACTCAATGTCCTGATCTGTAAAACGAAGAGTCTCTTAGTCAATCTCTTCTAAGTCCCTCACCAGCTTTAACATTTTAGGGGTTAACAGAGCTCACAGAAGAGGGCTTTTTTTTTTTTTTTTGGCAGTTTTTGGCCAGGGCTGGGTTTGAACCCGCCACCTCCAGCATATGGGGCCAGTCCAGTGCCCTACTCCTTTGAGCCACAGGTGCCGCCTGATGCCTTGTTCTTTATAATCTTCTTCACGTAGGTATTTAAACAGAGAGTTAATTGACACACTGACTTTCAAAATCCAGTACAAGGACCTCATCTATATGGAATTTTGAACTGATTTCTTGAGCAAGACTATGATATCCTCTCAGTTTTCTGCTTCAATAAAGGGATACTGACGTGGGTCATTGGAAGGTCTTTCCCACCTCCAGTAGATGTAGGTTTCATGCCTGAATAATACTGGAACATGCTTGTGTCTTCAGCACGTACCAACTGGTCTTGATGAGAAGTGACCCCCAAGAAAGCTGTTGGGAGGCAAGGAAATTCAGTGGCTGGAACTTAACACATTTGTTGGCAAGGAGGGCGTATTTACACTGCTGACAGTTTAAGGAATATTAAGGAGTATTAAGCCATCTTCAATATTTAATTGTTTCTATATCAATGGCTATTTCCAGGAATAAAGATAATTGGTTCTTATTTGCAGCAGATACAATGCCTATAAGGAAAGAACAGATCTTTTAAAATAGCCTCATGGGTCAAAATTCCCTTAATGAAGTTACTGAAGTCCTTTACTTTGCTAATCCTGGATTCAGTTCCCTCAGCTTACCCAGAGTCTACAAACTTTGGAGAAATGATTTTAACCTAATTTATAAGACACTGACCCACAACGGTAAAGTGACAGTTCATTTAACAATTATATTGTCAACTGACACTGATTGCTCAGACCCTTAAGACCCTTAAGTGAGGATTCCACGCAGGACACCAAATTGGACAACAGCGTTGAAATATTTATCATGTATATTCTCTCTGAGGACGCTGCCTCTTTTCCAAAAGAGATTCTTCTGCAGAGATGTCCCATCTCAATCCTAAAGAATCAGTCAGAGCTGATTCTGGAGTTGAATTCTGGGGCTGAGGCTGAGCTTGTCTACTGTGATTAGACTGGTGAATTTCCTCAACTTCCTCAGCCACTGATTTAGAAATGTGAGATGTAAGTGTGCTTTCTTGTTGTTGATCTTTTCCTTTTTTACTAGTAGGCACTTCGATATTTATTTGAAAACACCTTTGGTTCATACTTTTACTACTACTGCTACAGGTACCATTAAGTGCTTACTGTGTGCTAAGTTGTGTACTAAGTGCTTCCTACTAAGTATCTAATTTAGTCATCATGTCAACCCTATGCAGCTCTGTCTGATAGAAATTTCTGCAATGATGGCATGTTCTATCACACTAACTCTGCCTGACTCCAGTAGCCATTAGCACATGTGACTATTTGGCACTTGAAGTGTATCTACTGTGACTTAATTTTGCTGAATTTTGATTAATAAAAACCTAAATAGCCAGTGTGGCCAGTAACTGTAGTATTGGAGAATGCTGAAATGTGTTAGAAATACTTTCATTATTTTCATTTTGCGTGTAAGGAAGCTACAGTTCAAATAGGTTAAATACTTTTCTCAAGGTCACAGAGCTAGCAATCGGCAGAAAAGGGATTTGATTTTGAAACTGAATGGCCACTGTTTAGATTGCGGTTGCACTTATTATATCCAAATGTGTGAAGAAATACCTCTGATACTCTTGCAATTAACCACACAAAGAAACAAAGCTGATAAACAGACAACAAAATACAATAGTCACTAAAACACCATGGGCCTACTCCCAGAACAGAAGTGTGGTTAATGGTACAGAAGAAAAAGCATACAGGTATGCAAATAGATATTTGTGTGCTATATTTATATTCATATATTCATATAAATTGAATATGTGATGAACTGGACATCACACAAAAATAAAAAGGGAAGAGCTATTTAACTAATGGATTTGGGAAAACTGGCTTTCAATTTAACATCCATAAGCTCCTAACTTGGTATGTTATATGAAAATAGACTTCAACTAGCATAAAATTCAATTATTAAAGAATAAACTTGTATAAAAATCAAATCACAGAAAAAATGGTAGAAAATTCATTTGAAAAACCATCTGTTCTATGATAAGTTCTGAAGAAATGACAAAGAAAAAAATTGCAGATTTGATTACTTAAGAAATAAAGACTTAGGAACAATTAAAATATACTTAGCATTAAAAGGGAAACAGATTTGCAACTAATAAGAAAGACAAGGGCGATAATTACATTAACAATAAGAAAACCTTAAGACACCCAGGAAAGTTAATGGAAAAGAGCATAAACAGACACAGGAGATAGAGCTAGTGAATAAGCTTATGAGGAACAGTTGAAATGGGACTTTTCAAAGAAATACAAATTAAGTGTTGGTGGTGCTTGTAGCTCAGTGGGTAGGGTGCTGACCACATATACTGGGGCAGGCTGGACAACAATGACAACTGCAACCAAAACGTGGCTGGGCATTGTCGTGGGCGCCTGTGGTCCTAGCTACTTGGGAGACTGAGACAAGAGAGTCACTTGGGCCCAAGAGTTTGGGGTTGCTGTGAGCTGTGATGCCATAGCACTCCACCGAGGGCAACATAGTGAGACTCTGTCTCAAAAAAAAAAAAAAGAAAAAGAAAGAAATATAAATTAAGTGTTGACAAGATACCATCTTATACCTTTTGAATTAGCAGAAGTTTAAGAAAATAATAATTCTTTCTGTTGGAGAGAAGGTGGTAAAACTGGTATTGCTTGTATGGTGGCTTGTGCTGGCCTGTGATCCCAGCACTTTTGGAGCTGGGGAGGAGGATTGCTTGAGACTAGGAGTTGGAGACCATATGTTGCTTGTGGCAGCTACAAATACTTTATTTAGAAAACAAATTTGATGAAGTAATCAAGAACCATTTAAGTGTTCATTCTCTCTGACGCAATAATCCCCTCCTGAACATTTATCTGAGAACATCCACCCTAAAGAAAAATTCACCCTCTTCTACCGCCAAATCTTTAACGTGGAGAAAAGGTTATATATTAAACATGTGAAGATTTTAACTTATAGAGCTAGCCCCACTCTGGAAAGAAAGGCAAGCAACGTAAAACACCGATCCCTTAATGGTAGTGGTTAAATACATTATGATGCATACAGTCTGTGGAATATTATACATCTGTTAAAGTGATAATTATGACCAGTATGGAAGATGTCCATAATGCTGGATGAAAAACAACAGGATACGGTTTTGTATCTTGTCTAAAATTTCAACCCTGTCAAGAGATATCTATGCATATGGATCCGGATTGGAAGGGAACTCGAGGAAAATAAAAAGAGTGTATTAGGATCATGGGATTTATTTACCATTGTCCTATTTTCTCAAGAACTACAGAGTAAAAAATGAAAACACAGCCAGGCAGTCACAGAGATGAATTATATTCATAAAGCATTTTTTTCTTATTGGAAGCTGCCCTTTGTTCTCCCTTTGCCCTCAGACATCTACTCATTCTGATGCGCGGCAAATGATGAGAATTATCCAGCCTTCAGTCACACATAATCTATAGAAGAAAATACTGCTCTATGCGAGGAGATTTATTCTGTGATGGTTGGCATAAGAAAGGATGCACAAGGACTCTGTGTGGGCAGATTTAGCAGAGGTAGTGGAAATGAAAAAGGAGGCCATCTGGTAGAATGTGCTGTGGCAAATTAAACTGCATATTATCAACACGAAATACCAGAAGAAAATCCAAATGTACTGGACTTGGAAAAAGCCCATGTGAGGCTCTGTAAAGCAAATCAACTACAGACTGACAATATGCAGCTCATAAGCTCAGATATGCCCATTACTAGGGAGAGGATCGTTCAAGCCAGATTTTCAGACCACATTGGATGAGGATTTCCTTTAGGGAAAAAAATCAACAAATTACTCCCCCCAACAGATGCCATATACAAAGCTATCGTTTCAGTGAATATGGTCAATGCATAATGAACAGGAAGGCCTTTGGGTTTGCTTTTTCCTGATTCACATTTTTAGTGAACCCTGACACCCAAGCCAGACAACCAGACTTGCATACGGATATAAGGAGCTGTTTTTCCCTCCTGTTCTCCCTCTTCTTCCCTCCTTCCTTCCTTTCTTCCCTCCTTCCCTCCCTCCTTCCTTCCTTCTTCCCTCCCTCCCTCCCTTCCCCTTCCCTTTTCTGTCCTCCTAAGCAGTTCCGCATCCCTATGCTTTAGCCTGCACCTTTGGGACTCTTGATACTTTCACTACACTTTTCCCCTCATTTCCTCCTCGTGTTCCTCCAGTGCTCCATTTCCTCTTTATTTTCACTCTGAGGCTCTTTGGAGTGCACGTATCCTGCATATTCAGCTACTTCTGCTTTTCCTCACCTTTGATGCTTTGATTGCTTCCATTAGAGTGTTGATAAATTTGTCATGATCCTTGTCTGCATATGGTTCTTTGTGTTTCAAGTCTCTTTATGATCTCTCTGCTCCTTGTGTGCTTTCAATGACACAGTAGTTCTGCTGTGGCTTTGGGGCTGGCTTGGTTTTCTTCCCAAGGAGCTTGATTGAGGAGATGCACAAAAGCAATCTAAGTCTTCAAAGAACTGTCGCTGGGAGAGGGACTTAGATATTTCCCAAATGGTTAGAAAGAGCACAACAAATCCCACTGGGAGGTGTGTTGGTGTACCCCTACAGAGATGGACTTAGACTTTGTAAAAGGAAGCACCTTCTAATGTAACAGGTCAAAGGCAAGGGGCTATTTCCGAGGCCAAGATATCTGGGTGTACAATTTGTGCGCTGTATTACATAAAGCACCTGGCTGAGGAAATGAATGGGAACTGAAAAGCAGCCTGTGTTTCTGCTCACCAAGCTCTGTGTTTTGGAGTGGAGATGGCCTACACTGGAGAAGGTGTCTTTTAGTCTTCTACCCAGAGACACCATATGTGCTAAGGCTAGCCCTAGCTCTCCCCAGAGGGGAACACCTTCTCTGCAGGTTGCTTTTTGCAAAACAGGGGAGAGAATGGACTAGCTAAGTGCTTGCTTTTGTTCCACCATCTCCACATTTCCTGCATGTGCTTAGATTCTACTACACTGCTGAAGAATCCTTCTTGCCTTCCCTTCTCTTCCCTTTCCCTCCCCTCCCCTCTCCTTCTTTTCTTTCTTTTTGAGACAGTCTCACTCTGTCACCCTGGGTAGAATGCCCTGGCATCATAGCTCACAGCAACCTCAAATCCTTGGGCTTGAGTGATCCTCTTGCCTCAGCCTCTCAGGTAGCTGAGACTACAGGAGTGCATCACTACGCTTGTGTAGTTTTTCTATTTTTAGTAGAGACGGGGTCTCACTCTTGCTCAGGCTGGTCTTGAACTCCTGAGTTCAGGGAATCTACTCATCTTGGCCTCCCACAGTGCTAGCATTACAGGCATGAGCCACCATGCCCGGCCTTAATCCCTTTTCTTAACTCGTTTGTGCCAGTGTTGCATCTTCTTATCTCACTTATGCTAATAACATCCACATCAAGACTCCCAATTTCCAGCTCGGCGCCTGTGGCTCAATCGGCTAAGGCGCCAGCCACGTACACCTAAGGTGGCAGGTTCAAATCCCCAGCCCGGGCCCGCCAAACAACAATGATGGCTGCAACCAAAAAATGGCCGGGCGTTGTGGCGGGCGCCTGTGGTC